>JAYDZG010000022.1:5226880-5244200 GCA_034509265.1 Microcambeva bendego
AAAAATCATCATAAAACATAGACACAAATGTTAACATATATTAATATTAATATATTTTAATACCTCACTACTTTAAATGTGTTGTAAAGCAATTATTCCATTTAAATTATTTATGACAGAAATCACAATACAGTGAAAAGATTGTATTATATTTTTATTTTACCTATTATATTAACCTATTTTATTTAAACTATTGACTTAAAAATAAATCCTTATATTATAGATTAAATATGTGTAATAATAAAGATCAGAACTTCATTACAGATTCTTATGCTCTTACAATAAAAATTCTAAAAGACATAAGCTAAACCACAGCACCACAGCTTCCTGTTGAAATTTCCCAATATGCTGTTCATTCCACCTGCCTGGTAGTCTCAGACGTGGAACTAAAGATGAAAACGTGACGGTAACAGGCTTTTAACTTTCCATTGATGAAAAGCCAGTGCTAATGTAAGCTACATATTTAATTTGTTCGGAGCAGGAAAAACAATATAAATCATTTTTTAAACCATTAGATGCTGACTTACATTAATAAAGGCTTAATTTGGGCATTATGCTGGGTTGGTTATGGAAGCAGCAGGGTGAAATAGCATAATTAGCATGGGTAATAGGGAGAGCAGGGTGTGGTGGTTCAGCGAGGAAGGAGGCCAGGGCTCGGCGAGAGGGAGGGAGTGAGAGGAACTGGTCACGCCGTCCAATTTTAGTCGGGCTGATCAGTGCATGTGTGTTTGTGTGCTAGGTTTTATTCAACGGGGGGAATTCCAGTCTATCTGATACATATGCCGGTACTAATATTGATCATTATTTAAATAAACTTTGAAGCTACAGTATGGTGGGGACGTACAATCAAATCCTTCTGTTATCCGAAAGCTTTTGAAAATGCTAATTAAGGCCACATCTGGCCGTGCAGCCATCTCGAACAGGAAGCTTGTTTGATGCCAGGCTAGAGAAGTACACATGGGACAAGTCCTATCTATTAGTCTAGAGAAGAAGCACTCTGATCAGAGTACACAGCCAAAGTCACAATGCCGTCTAATAGGGAACGCAGGTAATTGACAGAAAATCAAGCCAAGTCTTGAAGTACAAAAGGCAGCTAGTGCCAGGGGCTTGTGTTCCAGTTTGCTGTCTAAAGCAGTTCTAAGGTTTAAACAAATTGTCATTGAATCAAGTCAATGACACACATGTACGAGCACTAACTCGGTCCCGTATATTCTTTTTTTGCTTCTTTAATACGGTTCGATGCAAAGGTTTGCACCCCTGTCATATTTAATGGAGAGACAAATGTATATTTATTGTACAGTTTGTCTACAAAATAAATTAAACAACAAAATAAATGTTCAGCTTCGTTGCTCTATGGAAAATGCGTCTTCCTGTTCCAGTGGACTAAACGAGGTTCATAAAACCGCAGCATGACAATTTTGCTGTGAAGAAACCGATGTGCCCTGCACAGAACCCTGACCTCATTCCCAGTACACATCAACCCCGGGATACGTCTTTGGGAGTCGGGCGTTCTCATTCAGAATCCTTTCCTGACCTCACAAATGCTCTATTGACTGAACAGGTAAAACTCAATCCAAAAGCTTTCAAATTGTTATAGCTACAAACTGAAGCGACTTTGTGTGTATAAACATTAATAGGGTTTCGGAACTGAATGTTCAGCTCAGAACTGAAAAGCAAGTAACCAGCTTTGTGAAACTGGTTTAGGTTGAAGCTGTTAATCCCATCAGAAGCTTGATTACTGTCATCAACTCTAAAAATACTTAAATTCATGTATGTTTAAGTATTGCTATGAATTTTATTTATCTACTGTGTTGATGAGTATAATGATATATTAATATATCACTAACTGATTTTCTGCAATGTCTGACAAAATGAAGACACAAATAGTTATGTAAATACGAACGTAGTAAAAAAATAAACCTAACCCATTTAAATGTGGTAAAGTTGATTATTTACATCGGTTCCTCTACAGCAAAATTGTCAAACTGCAGTTTTATGAACCTTGTTTAGTCCGCCGTGGCGGGGTGAGGTGTCTACATACTTTTTATAACATAGTAAATATAATGTCAGTCTCATTGAAGCACAAGCTCAGACTACTTCTACAATCTACAGATGCTCATTTAAATTCTAATGAATACTAAAACTCACATAAATGTTCCAAAGCTGTCACCAGTATTAGCACACTTTTGGCTCACACTGTATATGTGAATCCCTTCCATCAGAACCAGCATCAACTTGCCAGCCTCACGTGAATCAACGAGCCTTGGTCGTCCCTGACCCTGACTGCGGTTAATCACTGATCATTTCTTGGACGACTTTCTTGGACCCCACAAGTGCTGCAGCTCACCCACTACCATAAGTACCATGATGACGGGAAAGTGTTATTCACTTCACCCGGCAGTGGTCATGATTTTAGGCCCGTCAGAAAAGTTATGAATAATAATCATACATATTTTTTTATATATTTCGATCAATTTTGTCTCTGCCGATGAGCCACAAGGTTCAACTCACCGAGGTTAAAAATGTATCTTGCATATTTTGCAGAAATAGCATAAATCCACAAACCAATCATGTGTCGACAGTTTACGCCTCTGTTGGTGGTGTAATGATGTGTGGAATGTTTTTAATGGCTCGCGTTCGTCCCTCGATATAAATCAAGCATGATTTGAATGTCAAAGCCTATTTAAATATTGTTGCTGGCCATGTTCATATCTTTATGACCACAGATTACCCATCTTATAATGGATAGTCCAGCATTATAATGTGCCTGTTATTTACTGGCCGTACCAGTCAGCAGACTTGATGTACGTGGTGAGAATTTGGCAGTAATGAGCTGCTCAGGTGGCGTGGCAGTAAAACACACACTTACCAACTGAGCCGGGATCTCGAAATAGTTGTAATGATTCTCGGCTCTGCCTGGTGGCTGGGCTGAGCGGCCACATGAACAACTATTGGCCTGGGGGGTAGGGTATTAGGGTGGATAGGGACTCTCACAACTGATGCTACTACGACTTCTGATGGCTGATTGATGGTGACTGTACAGGGACGATGAAAGAGTGTGTTCTTCAGGGTGTGTCTCTCCATACACATCTGATACTCACAGACAAAACACATAAAGTATGATACCCATGTGTCGAGAGCCAGAGTCGGCAGTAATGGAGAGGCAACACGACGTAATGGGGCAATTGAATGTGCTAAAAGTCTGGAGAAAAGAGGAAGTGTGTGAACTATTTATTTAAAAGTGTCAATTAATGAATTATGTAAGCTTTATATTATAATTCATGGCGGATCCTTTTAAGCTTTGGAAAATGTCTGTGAATCATCATCTTCAGGTTCTGTCACATATTCTAAGCTGGGTCTCAAATAAGTGTAGACTTTGGTTGGGTTCCTGAAGAACGTTCAGAAAACAGCCATGAAGCAATTTTCCTGGTAGTAAAACATCCCTAAAGCACAAAACTTCAACATTTATGTTTAGCACTGTGTACAGTTGTACTGTTATTTGGTTTGCAAAGCTTGGCAACAAACTTGTCACTCTTTATGGTACCAAAGTGGATTAAGATCTTTTTTGTATCACAACGTTCAGGCCCTCAGAGCTAAATATATTGGTGGGGACAACAAAACACTTCTAATTCTTGGCAGGCCATTTTGTGCTAGAAAAAATGAAGAAAGAAAGGTCCTCTTAACATAAGTGACAGTTTTGTACAGATAATTTGATGATTTGATACTGCTTAATGTTTGCTACAATTTACATTCCGGATTTCTAAATGTAAGATCCACTTTCTGAAATCCCCAGCAGTCAACAACTATAATCCGCAATAATGTCAATCCAAAAACTTAACTGGAAAACTTCTTCAAAACCATTAAGAAACCTACAAAAAACACAAAACAAATCATCAAATCTCAAATGCTGCCTTGATGTGTGCATGACAGGGTAGAGGTTTGAGAAGATGTGAGCTGATAAGATGATGTTCAATAAATAATGGATAGGAACTAAAATGTGTAACTATTGATACATTAAAATACACGATTGTCCAGTTTTGCGAGCAAACAATAATCAAACATCACTGAATTGGTGCTGTAATTGCTGTGAACTACACTTCTTTGCTCTTTGTAATTTTGTTCTCAGGTTATACAATCAACCTTTGCACCCAGACCTATCAGGCAAAGTCTGTAGCTTTTTATCCAATTACATCAGGTTCACTCTTCACCAAATATAATAGCCAGAGCACTTAAGAAGATATGATAGCCGGCAGTATGAACTCAGTTATCGTCTCTGTCTCCTTCAATACTTTTTTCCTTTAAAATGTACATGGACATAAGGCAGCCAATGAGATGCAGCACATTAAAACTATGCATGATAAGTTTGCATATGTTGCAGAACATTGCCCCCGTCTGCAGCACTTTCACAATGGTTTGACGTCCATCAAACCTATTATGACAAAAAGCCTGGATGGACCATCTCAGTGTGAGCCATTATACTCTCACAGCTAGGTTTTATGAACTATAAGGCTTTGCCTGCAAGTCTACTAATCTGTCAGCATGAAGCTCCCAATGACAACATGACTTTCTAAAACATGGTGTAATCCCAATTATGCCAGATATTAATCCTGTAGCGGCCTTTAAAAAGTACATAATAAAATGTTTATATTTGTAATTTATGTGCATAGATTTCTAATCGTAATTAATTCCAACACCATTTGGGGTTTTTGGTCTGGTGGTCCTAAATTCTGTAAAGCTGCTTTGTGAAAATGTCTATTGTAAAAAACGCCATACAAATAAAATTTGACTTGACAATTTCAGTACAAAGAAGACACACTGTGTGATAATCTCAAACATTATATGAACAATCTGAATAAAATACTAGAAGTTACTTCTGATAACCTTAAATAGAAGTTATTGAAGAAGTGTAACTTCTGTAACTTTATTAATAATACATTATACAGGGCAACTAACAAAGCTTTTTTATTGTAAGGGCACTCACAGACTCAGAAAAAGCCCCATTCTGACATTATTGATGCAAAAGTCAGTAGCAATTTCCAATTACTAAGAAAATATGTTTCCAACTTTGTAGCTATCTGTATGTGTATATCTTTTCTTATGTTTCTTAGATTTGCTTTATTTTATATTTTATTCCCAGGGAGAGCACACTGAATCTCTTTGTAGTAGTACAATGACAACAAAGGTATTCATATTCCTATTTGTTTTAGGTTAAAGGTAGGCTGGAGCTTGTATAATTTCCAAAGGTTTAAAAAAAATTCCACCAAGACTCCATTCATTTGAGTAATAAGGGACAAAGTAAACATTTAGATGTAAAGAAACCAGAACTTTAACAATATTCATATTGAAATTGATTTATTTCAATGTGTCCTACCAATTGTTAACCACAGCAGGGATCTATAATGTAACACACAGCCAATGGGTGGCAATTGATTTAAGGAACAATTGCAGGACCTTATAATTGTCTATTTTTTTTTCAAGAACATACAAACCAACTACTCATATGAAATCATTTTGATACCCCTGAGCCCAAATGAACCTTGCTGCCTTACGAACACAGACACAGGCTCTGTTTAAATATATGGTGTCTTGAAACAGGTTTCTTCTTGAGTAACTTTAGAGAATTTGGTCACTTTATTGGTGAAGTTTAATCCCAGCAATGCCACTGACCTGACCGGTAGGGAAATAGAGTTTAATAGCCCTATACAGGGTTTAATTCCAATTTGTTTTGCATAGTTTGAACCTACCTCAGAAATCAATGAGCCTTTATAAATTATATTTGCATGATTAGTGAGGGATTCCGGTAGAGCATAGATGACACTACATATTTAATACTGCTCTGTGTGAGAGTCCACTGCTGGTTGGTAAAAAGAAGTAGCAGATGAAGTAAATTAAGAAAATGGAAATGACTAGATTGGAAGAGGATATCAAGTATTGATCAAGGAACGTAATCAAATCAAAGGACCGCCACTTTTCCCAGCTGTGTGTGTTCACAGCTAACTGACCTTCAAAACTTGTACAATAAAACCTTAGTGATATGATATGAATCTGAAGCGTGTTTCGCTCGTACACTTGGCAAACCTCATCAATCTTCAAATTCAGTGCCGCTCACGACAAAGTTTCCGAGTCCTCCTGAGTGCTACTTAGAGGACGAATTAGAACCAAGGTCTTCATTCAAACTTCTTCAAAAAGCCACCAAGGCAGCGAGCAGTTAGAGACTCATCATCACGTTACTTCAGGATTCACCCAGTCTAATTTGAAAATGGAAATGCAAATCGTGTGGTCTACTAAACGGCCCCCTTTCCATTTATTAATCTAAATAGGTTTCATTTAAATTTTTCACTGCATCAGCTTTATTTGTAAATGTCGCGCCCTATGAATGCTGTGTTTTTTTTTCCTTTTGCATATTCTTGTTGCCTTTCATTAATATGTAAATAGGAAGTCAATCGTTCTTCTTCCTGACAGTGAACTGCACTTCTAGTGCTGTGTGTAATCGGCTTTGACCGCGATCCACTATTTATCATAGAGAATGCCAGCTTTGACAGTAAATTATGGGAAATATACTGGGATGCCCCTCTCTATTTAGGTGGTATGCGTTTAATTGGCGATTATCGTTTCTTTGAGCAGATAATGTAAAAACTAACATGTTGGGATATGCGTCATCAGATGATGAAAATTCGGCGGCTAATTGCAGAGTTCGCCCACCTGTACACATAGTTGTCAGTTACCAATTACTGACTGATGTAAAAAGTCTAAAATCTAATTAAGCGCTTATGTAACTGTATCAGACACCTGAATGGCACCTTAAAACCTTGTTCTGGGTATCTGGGGCCAGGTTCTAGGTGTAGCCGACTAATATCTCACGCGGTGAATTTGGTGCGCTATATTAGCTGACAGGCTGGTAATAGGAAATATCACTCTAAGCAAAATGCTTGGCCAAATAACAATAAATTCTCCATGAAATGATGAGGGCTACAGGATGCTGCCTTGCATATATTTTGCCATGAATTCTAATTAAGGTGGCATAAACCTGAGTGTGCGCGGTCATCACTGCAAGACGCCCAAGGCTTGATTGATAATGTGAAGACACAAGGCCCGGGCTGCCCGAGTTCCTATCCTTCCTTAAATTAATGGCCACCCCAACAACCCTAATAATGCAGCAAGGATGGTACAGCCTTTCCACCCCACCACCACTATCGCCAGAGCCAACAGTCACACCACACACACAATCACACGTGTACGCACCTCCACCCCCCAATTTCAATTTTCTAGAGGCATGGAAAATAGGAGAGATCATTCATTTATCTTGTAATAGCTGGATAATAGATCCATCACAATGGAACATCTGCACGCACACACACACACCATCACCATTGCTGCTGACATTAAACACTCTCGCCCCTCTTTCACCCCCCATACCCCTCGTAAACCACCAACTGTGTTAAGTCAATACCTCGAGGACGCCGGAGCCCACTCGAGTTTGCGTTTCTGAGTGCAAGTACGGTTTTGGATACACAACCCACAGGTGTATTATGTCTTTCTGAGAGAAAATAAGCTAGCCTGTCTAAAATGTATTCATTAGGACTTTTATAACCAGGATTCAGTAATTCTTTTCAGCTAGAATGTACTTGGAATTATTATACAGACTATATAACAACTAGAATGGAACAGACAGGATGGCCCGACGTTGATGTTTTCTACATTTGCAGCTGGTTATATTGTATATATGTAAATGTTACTCCTTACATACAGCATTCCAGACACAGATGTTCACTTGGTTCTCCTAGAAGGCACTGAAATGGGGAAGCAGAGTGTTCCCGAAGGTTAATGGTGCTGTCACCCAGCTTGGCCACGAGAAAGAAAAGGATCACAGGCTGGCCCGACTTTCCTCCATTCACCTGCTGAATTAGCAAGGAGCGCAATAATAAAGAAGGTGAACAAAACCAATAGTCTGGTCTTCACTGGGCTACAGACTGCCAATCATCCCAAAGAGCTCGCCCAATATAACCCAGCGACCTCTGCGAAATGAGAACAGCTCATATGCATAACTATAATAATGATCTTCTAGATTAGTAATAATGTATTTTTGTCCTCTTTTTATTTACTGTCCGTTTTGGCTCGCAGTCACGCAGTTGTTGTTAAGTGAGTCTGTATAGGTAAATGGAATTCAGAGCCTATGAATAAATATAAAAGCTTAAAAAAACACCAAGCCATTTTAGGTATTCTAGAAAACACATGTACCCGCAGATAATTTCTAACGTATTTATTAGACTCTATCGTTTATTTTACATACATAATGAAATACTTTACAATCTGACATTAAGCACAACATAAATATCAAGTTATGTTTATTCTAGCATGTTCCTGCTCTTCTTAAAGGCTGAGATTTACCAAATCCTACGTATATGGAGGCATATACTTTACATGTGGTGGATAATTTACGGTTACACTTTCTAATTATTTAAATTCTGTGTGCACAGAAGTCCATCCCAAGCACTTACATAGCCGAGTACGTACACGTGCTCCACTGTAAACACAGCAGCTCTCGGCCATTCTTTAAATTGTATTAATTTTACCATGTTCACGCCCTTATTTCAGGCTGATCATTTGCAAATTGGCTCAATAGTCTTAATTTGTTACACTTATCTGGGTTCTCTGGGTTCAATCAAACTAATCATTATTAACACAATGTATTCTAGTCATTAGCTACACCCTATTTGTGGTGCCAGTGTATACCATTATATTTTTAACCTGAATCCTCCTGTAAATAACCCATCGATAGACTGTCAACCCCATTATCACCAGAATTACAACCCTTGTCCAAGGCAGATAATTAGAAATGTTTTGGTCCATATATTTTATGCAGGTTTGATATCATGTTTATAATATCAGCAATTAATGAGTTCTTTGAATAATTATTTCCACCCTGCCATGTAAAATGAACACAAACCCATATAATATCATAAGAATATAATGTATCTTTCATTAAATCTACATTTATCAGCATATAATGTGTTTTAATTTAAGCTGGCAGTGTATAAGTTGCCTTTGTACTTTATACTTTGCACAGTACTACTTTAATTAATATAATATTTAATGATTATGGTAAATGTTAATTACACTACACTAAGGCTACAAAACATAATCCACTTTATTTATTAAAGCTATGTAATATACAATATGCATAACATAAAATTATAATATTTATTGATATTATACGTATTTATGGCTTATTATTTCTAACATTTTGTTTGAATCGTTTAATTAAATGGTGACATTGACATTATAATTATTATTTACAAATACAGTATACTTCATTAAGCTAGAGTACTCTTATGTAGCCCTATTTTCAAAGACCCTTCTGAATAAAAGCCAGAAAAATATTTAACCTTAACCTTTGGTCATATTTTTAATAATTACGGTCACATTCATAATTTAGCATATCCCTCTATAATATATAATATAAGGTATATATATATTTCAGATATTTAAACCTTTGTAAGGCAAATAATAACAAGCTATTTTTACAATTATAATTAATAGGATTGTATAATATACACATTTGTTTACACTGTGTCCACTATCCCATTTTTGTACATATCTTTATGATTTCAGTTAATAATTTATTAGACTTTATCTGGGTTCAGTCAAAGGTGTGTATAAAAGTGGATATATTTTCTTCATAAAGAATTACACAAAATTCATACGCCATTATTTTAATAATTAGCCCTGCAATACAATTAGCACTGTATACACAAAGACTTTATAATACATTTTTAAAATTTGTTTGCACACTATTATTAGCAGCATTTACTTTTTTATTGCATGCATATCTTGTACATAATTAAAAACTAATCAGTGGCTTATTAAAGTTAATTATTAGCAGTCTGCCCTGTTATTTGGATTATTTATGTACACATGGTTTATTCCCCATGGACTAGCAGTTTACTTGGATGCAACCAAGTTCATGACTTGATTTTATTATCATTTGCAGTTTGGAATATATAATAGCCAAATATATACATTTATGTATGTATTTATTGATTTATTACATGCACGATATGGAATTGACTTGAACTACATTGTCATAAAATTTGTAATTTCAATATTATTGTTAATAATAATCACATCAACAGTTGATAAATGATTCTGAATCTAATACTACAATTTTACATTGATTACAAATATGAATAAATATAATTAAATATATATTAAATATAATAAATATAATATAAATATAATAATTCTTTATGTTCCCATATCTGTGCACTCACCTCAGGCTGAACATTTAAACCTAGAACCATAAATCTTCCCATTTTTCCAGGTCCCAGTCACAAGTGGATAATTGCAGCTTCGGCTTTTAGCACTTGGCTTAATGTTTAACACCGACGTACTCGGTCAACTTAACGGGCTTTAATTGCGCAGGCGCAAACTATCAGCGTTTAATTAACCCTCATAAAGGGCACTAAATAGTTTTTCATTGTGTGCCCTGTCATACTATTTTGACATACTATTTAGTACAGAAGGATGCGATTTTGGACGCAGCCCAGGTGTTTAAGGCCGCTAATGTACCGACCATTAGCACAAACAATTAGCCGGTGCGGAATGACACCGGTGTGGGTTTGTTTCGTCCCCTCTGTGTTTACCTTTCACATTCGGCAGCAAACAAGGCATGTGATGGCCCGTGTGCTCAAAGCGGAGCATTATTCCTAATTAAAAGCCGGGGATGTGCGCCATTAGCAAGATTCATGCTCGGCTTCGGGAGAGTTCATTCCGGCTGTTGACTAGCCATTGATTATTCATAGAGCTTCTGATTGGAGCTCATTAATGCGAGATCAAGTGGGAAGGAAATTTTGTAAGAGCGAACGGAGGACTGATGGCGGTCCCACTGAGCACGCCAAAGAGTGATAATGGAGCAGGTTAGAGGCCTTTAATATCACTGCATTTACAATACAACCGAGGAAATCTTACTTCTTCTAAATCTATTGCTGATAAGAAGAGAAAACGAGCTTAAGATTGTTGCTTGGTTGTATCATTAATATTTCGATAACAAATGGTATACATTATCTATTTGTAATAGGGATCATTCAACTGTGATAATAAGTTATTACTGTAATAACTATAGTATTATTATTATTATTATTATTATTATTATTATTATTATTATTATTATTATTATATTCTGGGATCAATCAGCAATACTAATAGTAATTACAATAAACATTTGTAATCATTATTACTGAATACAATAAAAGTGTCAAATAAAAACGAGATTTATTTAATCATTTAGGAAATTTAACTGATTTATTGGTATTAAATATTCAATTACATATTTTGATTGTATGTGTCATATGTTTGCAGCTTGCAGTTATAAGTAATTATACAAAATAAATATTAAATGGCTATACGACGCACATTTAAATAATACAGTGTGCATAGAATGATCCAGGGTTTATTTTTACTTATTTGTATACATGAAATAGGCCTAATTAAAATTCTAAAATAATACATATTAAATGTTACATCTATTATTATTATTATTATTATTATTATCCCACTGTTGTGTAACGAGCAGTCATCTTTAATATATAATTGAATCAATAATTAAACACGTATAGAAATGAATCAACTGTTATTATAATAATTATTTGTATTTTTAGAAGTATTTTTGTAAATCTGTTTTTGTCATTTAACAAAAGAACAATTCATTACACATACACAGCAATTCATGTCAAGTCAACACTACCTTTTGTTCTATATTTGGTCAAGTTCGCCACATATAGGCCTGAGTTTTTAGACTGTGGGATCCATGTGTGATGTGAGACGCTGTCACAGATCCAGCGTCTCTCCCGTGGCTCATTGTGTAGTTAAAAATTGATGTGAAAGTAATCGTAACTAATCCCTTCTAAATGTTCATTACGATTGCAGCCTGGCAGTGTGAGAGCTGAGCTGGAGGAACACCACTGCGGTGCTGATGAGGGGAACGAGCTCTGAACAGTTTGACACAGGCGCCACCTTGTGGTGGTTGCTATACATTGCATATAGTTATTGTGGAGACCTGAAAATGCCATTAACATCCTTGGATAACAAAAACAAATAAGAGACCACTTCAAAATTATCAGGAGTTTTTTTTAGATCTTTTAAATGAGTAATATTGTTCTATTCTATTATAATTCTTATTCTAGTTTATATTTTAACAAAAAACAACACGTCATTTCGGTCGAACACACCCATGAACTGCACCAATAAAAGTCATAAAGACATTTTTGTTATTTACTATTTCAAAAAAATAAGTAAAATACTTTCTTTGAGATGATCTTTTATTTATCTAAATAATAAATACCCTTTTTGTTTCTGAGATAAAATATAAAATATATTTTACATTTGCAGCCTTTAGCAGGCACCTTTATACAAAGCAACTTACATTACATAAATGGCCCCAGCTGCTGTTTAAATTGAATATCAATTTATCTTCATCACCGGTTCAAATCGGGCTCCACGTGAATCGACTCTTAATGATTCTTTGAGAATCATTACATCCCTGTCAATCATACCATGACACATTTAAATCATGGCAAAAAAAATAACAAATAGAAGGATGTCTAAGAAGCTCATATAGACACAGGATGCTCTTACACAGTCATCCAGCCTATGACAGGAACTACAGGCTACTGTACATAACAGGCCTTAAGAACTGAACACACTTCTGGATAGACCTACAAGGTATATCTTGAGACCCCAGCTCTAATGAGACAAAACAGTGAGCCATGCCTGTTTAGACAGTGGTTTAGGTGGGACGGCCTGTAAACATTCATCAGGGAAGAGGCCACTTGATTGGAAAAGCATAAATCACCACAAATATAATTATAAATTGATCGCCCCGGTCTTGCAAGATGAAGAGGCCTGTCGAGCATTTCTGATCAACACGGCAGGGCCACAAAAGCTTGGGTGGGAGAGGTGATCAACTGTCCAGATACCAGAAGTTTAAATACGAATCCTCCGCTTACTGAACCCACCAATGTGCAATTATAAAACACATTAAAGATAGTAGTTACAGTACAGTTTGAGCAATGAGGGTTAAGGGCCTTGCTCAAGGGCCCAACAGCAGCATGTAGAAAAATGATGCCATTTGTTTTTAAAACTTAATATAATTTTAATTACAGTATTATTTAAAAACATCTGGTTACAATGAGCGTGGCTAGACCCTAAAGCCAATTTAAAGGAAACAAACAAACAAACCCTAACCACCATGCCACGGCTACACCAGATGCCCATTCCTGACAGAACCCTCCTATTTATCCGGGCTTGCACTACAATGCACTGGTTTACACATCCTAGTTGTTATAGGGTGATTCCCGAATGTGGAGTTTGCATGTTCTGCCAGTGTCTGGGTGGGTTTCCTCTGGGTGTTCCAGTTTCCTAACACCCAGTCATGCAAGTGAAGCGAATTGGAGCTTCAAAGCTTGGACGGATGGGTCTTGTGAAACCAGTAAGTACCTGTAATAGCCCCCACTATTGTCATCCATGGTTTTTACACTGGCACTTCAACGCACTGGTTTGTGCATCCTACAGCACCCAGCATCATGAATGTACCTAAAGTGTTTAAAACAAAATCCTAATAAATAATTGTGAACCCATTTGGAGCGGTTTAGCGGGGATCTTTAGCTACTGAGGTTTCACTGCTACCAGTTTACAATTGTTTGTAATCTACTAGTATCCATTTTATTCTCTGTGGGGTTTTCCCCATCACGTCTTCTTCTCGCTCTCCCACTTCACTTCACTCAAGCGCTGCTCCGGTTTGCTACGTAAGCACTATATGAAGCGGTAGATTGTGTGTGTAATAAAAGCAGCCGTTTTTGTTATTGTGAGACGGCCGTCTACGGATCCAGTTCCGAAGCTTCCAGTTTCCATCTTCACTTGACTGATAAAGCACTTGTTGTTTCCTGAATCTGCTTCCTGACTTGCAACTTTGGCTTCCTCCGAAATCAGTCGAATATGGAAAAACGACGAATATGCTGGCATACGTTATGAAATGTTTTAATGTGTAATGCTTGACTGAAACACAGCTGGACAAAATGTTTGTTAATATAACAAATACGTTAAAAAATAAAGCCGGAAACATGTCGGTTTCATTGAGATCTTGCAAACGAATGTATAAAAGTATTAGTTAAGGATTATTCAAGAGTGTTAACAGTCAAAATGTCATGCAGCATAATTCAAGTTGCAATATATAACTTGATCTATCACCATAATAAACTACCACTGAGAGAAGTACACACGACCAGGCATAACTTTATGACTACTGACAGCTAAAGTGAAGAACACGGATTATCTCTTCATCACAGTACCCGTTATTGGGTGGGATATATTATGCACCAAGTGAACATTTTATCTTAGTGTATTGATTTGAGTGAGTTTCGGCAAGTCGACAAAACTGCAGTTATTGTAGGATGTTCCAGACCTGCAGTAGTCGGTGGTAAACCGGCGACAGGGTCATGGGCGACCGAGGCTCCTGAACTACTAATTGCTCAAAGAAGTGAATGCTGGTTCTGATAGAAAGGTGTCAGAATACACCATGTACAGTTCCAGGGCTGTTCCGGCTGCAAACCAGGGACCGACAGAAAATTAGGAAGGTGGTCATAATGTAATGCCTGATTGGCGTATAGTTATTTTAAAATTATATATCAAGCAGTACACAGCTCGTCACCAGGGCAGAAGCTTAGCCTCAGACATACTGGTATTGTAATAACAACAACAAGAGATAACTTGGGCATTCTTTAAAAAAAAAGCTTTTTAACCCTTATTGTGCTCCTACTGCACCAGTGTTTAAATGCAGTCACCATATAAGTGTCCTTTTATGTAGTATCATGACTATTTACTAAATACACAAGTTCATATTTCATCTTCTCAGCATGACTGATTTGAGGTACCTCTCAAACACTATGTTAATACTGTCCTTTTCTAATATCAGCTTAAAATATGAACTCGAATGGCTTTACACTGGGGAGAACAGGGTGAAGATTTCAGGATCAAGATGTGCAGGGCTTAAGGACATCGTTAGCACTTAAAATACTTTTTGGATTGCACCTGATTTGGTTGCACACTAGGTGATGTGCCATTATGCCATTTTCAAACCCCAGCAATCGGATAAATTCTTTCATCAAAACATTGCAAGATCACGGACAAAACAGTACCTGTTCAAAGTTCTAATACGATGAAGAATTGCCAAATTCTATATGAAAAACGATAAAAGAAATGGGCAATATGGCTGTACAGTGTGATATCTAAAGACTTTCATCACACACACTTCATTCATCTGTTAGTAGGCCCTTTAATCTCAGCTACTACTTTATTAAAATGAGCTAAATGCAATTTCCACAAATGTTTGCTCTCAAACCAAGAGCAGAGCTGTTCTACACTTCCATTTCTGGCATTCATTAGACCTTAATATAAAGTGACTCAATTAAGACTGTACACGTTAAGGGCCTTGCTCAAGGGCCCAACAGTGGCAACCTTGAAGATGTGGGGCTTGAACCAGTAGCCTTTCGGTTACTCGTCCTGTACTTTAATTACTGCCGACCACTGTTGATACCAGGGCTGCCCTGTACTTCATCGATGATCCACGATGCTTCGTTCCATCTAAAATGGCCTGAATTCTTTAATTTACGAGTTCTAACTGTAGTGGGAAGCATGATCATCTCTCAGCAACAAGGGCCTGTGTCCTGGTGCTTTCCGTGTAGAGTTCGCATGTGTGTGTGTGTGTGTGTGTGGGCCTGCACTGCTGTTGACTGGTGCCCCGTCCAGGGTGTTTCTGTGTGGCTGGGAAAGGCTCCAGCGACCCCATACACAAGCCCGACTGGATAAGCGGTTAATAAACTGAGTGGAATGAGTACTGCTGTGACACCTCCACCCGGTGAACATTTTTGTCTGTGTGGCTTTTCTCGAGACTTGAAAACAGATAGTGGGTGTAGTTAACGCTCTAAATTACTCTGAAACACTCACGTGTATGCATGAGTGAGAAAATAATGTGTGATGCTTTGACACAATTTGCATGTTGTGCAACTAAAATGCATTTTAAAAGGCTACAAAGCATTTTTGAGAAATGGCCAATCTGTCAAAAATGGCCACGAAGACCTGTTTAACCCAGAATGCACTTGGACACGTGTCACAAACGAATTCAGAAATGTGTTCCGTGTGATCTTTTTGTTCTGTTTCATATGCCTCCTATTTTCAGTTTAGGAAAAATGGATCTGGGTTCTTATGGGTTAAAAATAGTAGCTCTTAAGCCATGAAAGTATGGGAACCCCTGCACTATATGTTCAAAGGTTTTTCCTAAGGAAAGACACAATTAATTGAATATGTATAGGTTATAATGCCACTGATGACATAAAGGCAACCTATCGAACTCTAAAAGTCTATTACAGTGGCAATTAATCACAGTATGAATAGCATGTCGCCATATTGCCCAGCTCTACCGATTAAGTCCGTTATCTAAAGCTACTATTTGGCTTGCAAAACAAAAGCACCATATAGCATTGTGGCTCCACAGCCAAGACATCAACTCCTTGTTAAAATGTTAGTTCAGCTAGTAACTACGAGCATCCGCTATAGCTAAAACCATCCAGCACGTGATTCACAGCACACAGATGAGCGTTCGGCCTTCGTCGATCTCGTCCTGCACCTTGTCGGTGGAGGTGGCGATCTCGGCTTGGGCGGAGAACATGGCGCAGATGAAGGTGAGCACCGTTCCTCCGATCGCTGTGTAGAGGGCCCAGCCCAGTGAGCACTGGCCCAGCTTATAGGCGGAAGCTTCAGACCCGCAGTAGCTTACCACCTTATCGCAGCCGAAGCCCGCTGGGTAGAGCATCAACCCGAGCATCAGGAACAGACCTGGGATCAAATAAAGTACATTTTATGTTGACTTGGGACATTCTTAACCATTTTTAGTTCATTTACAACCACTCCATACATTCATTCCAAATGTGCACACTTTTTAAAAAAAAGTTACAAACAATAAAAACTACATACTTTCAAATCCCACCCTTTTCCCCAAAGACATACGTGCAGATGTATGACCCCTAACCACATTTGAGTATGTTTCCATATATTCCTGCGGCAACATTTTAGAGAACCTATTTTAATATGATTTAAGTCATGGTCAAGTAAAGAACACACTCTGGATCATTGATTTACAGCCATCACATAGGCAGTCGGATGAAATGGGAAACATGACACAATTGATTGGCGTTGTGTGTCTGCCCTGCCCAGCTTTACAGAATCCAGGACCGACAGGGCGATGGTGATAGGGGAAAAATCCCTTAAA
>JAYDZG010000022.1:5262832-5280454 GCA_034509265.1 Microcambeva bendego
AACATGTTATTGTGTTTTTTTTAATAGTATTACCTGCTAATAAAAAGGTTTTGTTAAAGATGTGTGTTTGAGACACACACACACACAAACAAATCACAAAATTAATTAAGTAAAACATCAAATATCCAAATATATCAAATATTTACGTACGTTCCTATAATAGTTAGATAGTAAATGCTTTTTGTCAGTTATTTGGAGCTGAGATGGCAAAGTACATGGTATTATATTTTAAAGAAGGTTATTTAAAAGGTGTTTTTAGGCCATGTGATGCTTTTTACCATGATGCTCAGTGCACTACCTCTTATGGACACAAGATGCCGCTATCTTCACACTGGAATCATCGCACTAGTCCTTCCTGGATGACTGTGTGGGCGGCACTGATGCAGTACTGAGCGATACTGATGACGAGAATTCCAATGTAATTGTTTTACATTGTAATTGTATGTTTATTCAACAATAAAAATCATTGACTGTATATGAAGACATTGATGAATTGGAATGTATTGTAAGAATTCATTCTGTATTTTCATACGTGGTTTTGTTTCGGCGACGGGCGCAACCTTCCTATTTATCCGGGCTTGTGACTGGCACTACAATGCTCCGGTTTGTGCATCCTAGTGGTTAAGGTGGCAAAGCCGTGATTGTCGATACTGATGTGCCGGGTGAAGAATAAAATCCGTTTGCAAATATTTTTGAATAATAATTTATTAACGATGAATAATAATTTTATTGACGTTGGGAAATTTCAAATGAACGTTTCCCATTTATAAATACAATCGTATTGACAGTGCTTTAATGCTTTATGTATTTTCCATCAGCGTATACATTTCTTAATAACACATCATATTTCATGTCTGTAGACAAGCACACTGCGTTTGGGAATCGACCAAAAAAGGATATTTTTGATTGAATTAACTATTAGTTCAGAAAATATAAGGCCCAAACTATCTAACAGCACTATAATTGGTCTATGGGGTTACATCTACTAAACCACATCAGTCCACAAATGAGTCCAGAGTTGCAATACCTGATAAATATGCTGAGGTGACATACAGATAGTCTCTAATATTGCTCATTGTACATTACAGGCCAATATGTCACACCTGCACCTACGCGTTCTGTAAAAACCCAATATGGTTCTGTTCGGATCAGGAAGTCAAAAATAGAATCTCCTGAATATCTGAGGCAGTTTCCTTGAAGGTGTTGAGGCAAGCCGACCAGGTCTGGCTACAATATATGGCTCAGAACAGACAATCCAGTGATCCAGTTGAAGTAATTGACTTTAGTGTCCTCAGCAGCATAGTAGATATCCGTTAATGCCAATAACCAGGCATGCAAAACCTGCAGCTTGAAAAACAGGAACGGCCTATGTGCAGCCGAATTCGTCTTTGCAGGCTGCCTACTTCTTCTAGGATTACTACCTGTGTACAATTAAGGAAAAACGATAAAAGCAGCAGGAAAAGAATGGGAGCGGTATATACGGTATCGTCTAGTAATTAGGAGTGGCACAAAAGAAATAGTATCCACCTAAAAAGTACAAATTCAAGTGCAACCAAATGATTATCATACCATAGAAGTAAGTATATAATATGAGTCCTTCAGTCAGGAAGGCTTTGAGTGTCGGTACACAACAAGGCTGAGAAGCTGTGCATTTTGTTCTCATCACTGTGTACCCTGGATCCTGCAAGTGTTTTTAAAGCAGAGGCGAAGGCAACATGTTCTAGCTGTCTTCTATAAGTTTGGCCAGGTTGTCCCTCATCTCTGTCAGCTCGAAGATCTTGGTGTCCAGGATGTCCAGCAGTGTTTTGAGGCTCTTGCGGAAGTTCTCTTGCTCCACCTGGCTCGTCTCTAGGCGCTGCTCTACGTCGGCTAGCTGCTCCTCCAGTTCCTTGCTCCGGGTATCTGTAGCCTGAAGGAAAATTTTCGGAAAGCAAAGAGGTGCTGAGAAGGGTGGCCAGTCAGAAATATATACTTGCAACTCCAAAAACAAACCAGAACCAGACAAGATCTGGTGTTTTATCAGGCAAGGTCAAACTCTGTGAACACTTTAAAGGCAAAGCTCAAAGCAGTAACAGCACACTGCTGGGCTAAATAGCATGTCAGTATTGTGAATACTTAAAAGTATGAGATACACAGACTGTGCTAACACCTGAGCTACCAAACTTAAAGACAACCAAACAGCATGCTAATCTTTTATGTCAATTTAGCATGCAGACTGTATCTCAGCATTCAAATAAATCTCTGTAAGTAAATAGTGTAGAGAAGTAAGGCAAGTCAATTTTTAAAATTCATTCGTTCCTATAGGGGTCGCTACAGCAGATCGTGACCAGCATTGTTGATTTGGCATAGTTTTTATGCCGGATGCCCTTCCTGACGCAGCCTATGTATCCCTCCTATTTATAAGGGCTTGGGGATGGCACTACAATGCACAAGGGTGGCACCAAGCCGACTGCAATACTGACTCTCGATGCTGGTGTGCAGCCATCCCACTACTCTACCAGTGCAAACCCTGAAAGGACAATGCCTAGCTTCATATAATATATTATAATATATATAATATAAGTGGTTTACCTCAAGTTTTTGTTCAAGAGTAGCTTTCTCTGACTGAAGCTGTTTAGCTTTTTCCACTTCCTCTCTAAGACGCTCCATTTCCTGGAAAAAAAGTTTTCAAATTTAATGAGCATTCAACAAAAAAATACAAATCCGGAATTTACTGTTAACCAATATTTTTATATTGACCAATTAAATGAAATTGAACACATTATCAAGTTCAGTGTGCCTATGTTTGATTAAACTCCTGCATCCTAGTCCTTACAACACTGGTTCACTCACAATCACTTATTTATCAGTCATCCAGTGAATCATGAACACAGCAACAATAATTGAAAAATTATAATAGAAAGTATACTTGTACCTCTTCTTTGACCTTCAGCGTGGCCTCTAACTCCTCTATGGTTTTGTTCAGCTCTGTTTTCTGACACTTGATGGCATTGGCTTGACTGCTTTGACTTTCCAGCTCAGACACCTGATAGATCACAAATGAGAAGAAAAACATTGAGATTGTTATAGGGACTGTAGCAGTCGTTTTTAATAGACAAGCTGCCAGAGATTAATTTGGAATTTGTTACATAATTGCAAACATAACCATAGGCTTATAAATGGGTCTATCGACAAGTTTTTTAAATTACTTTTCTTTAAGCGATATGAATTTGTTTTGGATGTTTTTAACATTGCAAGTACAATTTCCAAGTAAGGGATGGAAAACAGAAATATTGTGTGTGGTTAATATGACTGGTGCTATACATATCTCTTTAAACTTCAAATTCTACAGCAAAAAAAGGTTGATAGTCCAACAGAGCTCAAATGGCCTTTCATTATAGCTTTCTATAAGCAAAAGTGTTTCTTAAGTAAATAAGCAAAATGGGGATTTTATTTTAATAATTTATACAGTATATGGCAAATGATATATACTTCTTCAGAACTCTGCGGGTGCTGTTTTAAAACAAAGAGCAGATGGAAAAAAAAGGCATTACAAGTGATATGACAATTGAAATACTATTAATTTTAAAAATCTAGTTACCAAAAACGTCCCCACCTGCGGCAGACCCCTAATTCGACCCATCTTTGTACGTGCACCTTTCACCAGCAATAAACCCTTCAGTCATCTAATCTGGCAGAGATTAGCTAATCATGACTGCATGGACGTGACCGGCCATCTGATGACAGAGATTTGAACTTGAGAGCTTGAGATCTCAGCATTGGTGTTTCATCACTGCGCCATCCTTGCAAATCTTAAATGTTGAAAATATTTTTTGGTGTTTGTGTCGATCACTGTGAGTTTTAAATTTGAGCCCAATAATTACATAGCCACTTGTAACTAGGAGTCCAACAGCCCATTACCGACCTCTTTGGTTACCAGGCTGTTACGTTGGAATGAAAGTCGTTCTTTTCAGCCAGTCGAATATCGTCAAGCTAGCCTATCACAGGTTAACAGTATATGGCAGCTGAGTGGTTTACTTTACATGTCTTGGAAGATGTCCTGTTGACAAGTGTCGAAACAAAATTAAAATGTTGGCTTTAGTAACACCAGCTTTAATACTGGCTCTGCATCAGAGAGAAAAATGAATTGCTTCCAATTAAGTTTGATCAAAAACCAAGATAACACATTCAAAAAATAACACATTCATGTGCTCTCACTCTAGTAAACTCTTTCCATGCCTTATTTAGGTACCCGATCTATAAATAATTTAGGCTTGTCTTGTATTACACTGTCTAATACTGTAATTTAATTTGCTTGTCCTCACCCTTTTATGAAGCCTCTCAGCCTCCTCCTGATACGCAGCCAGCTGCTGTTTCCACTGCTTGACATTGCCTGTGGACTCCAGCAGCGCCGCCGTCAGTTTGGCATTGTTGCTCTTCAGCGCTGCTAGTTCTGCTTCCCAGTGCTTGGTAGCGGTCGGACTATCAAAAAGGACAGAAAACATCTTATAAGTGTTATACCCATCACTAGTCTATACCCGGGGTGCCCAAGTTTTTGTGGTTTGAGTTCTACTATCTCAGTCAAAAGGTCATCCTGATCTACTTTTAAAGGTTTGCCTCATCCTTTTTAAAAAATGTGGTTCACTGATATTCAATGTTCATTACACGACAAGTATGGGTCCATTGGGTCCAGACTTCATCAACTCACTTACACATACAGGAACAATCTAGACCTACCATATCTACTGACACAACGTCAAACCCAGAGAAAAGCAACGCAGACATGGGGAGTACATGGACCAGTTTGCTCTAAGATGTAAAAAATTGCATTTCTTAAAGTGTCCAGTAGGTGAAGGCAAACCACAAATTGAAGAAACCATGGCAACATTTCCTGTCAATCACTTTGACTTGTTGGAATTAGATGAGATCTACCAGCTTTCATTTATATATTGCGTCTATAACTATGAGCAATTTTTAGTTAGTAATGAGAAGAATCACTTTGGTCATAATATTTTATATCAGAGTTTGGTTGCAGTAATAAATAACAGGTGATTTCACACGTGACATCCGAATATATTAAGATTTAATTAATAAGTTCCAATTTTCCAAGCTTTTTTAAATTATGTACATGAACAAATTGGCTTGTAGGCAAAGTTCCTCCATTGCACCGAACTGAGAGACTATTCAAGGCCATATATAATTATAACGTCATGCTGGGTTGACTAAAAGCACTGTTTAATTTGACCTGTCTATCAAAGCAGTTGTCGGCTTCACTCAGTGGAGCAAGTTCAAGTGAATCACATTTAACAGAGAGCAGTGCAAACTCAATGATTAACATTCTACAACTGTCTAACAAATCCCACAAGGTGAATTTCCAGTGTCTGTCAAGAATCCATTTTAATAAATACACATTTGTCTTACGATTTCTCAATAAATGTGATCTTCTTTGTAAAGACGAACACACTAGATTTTGTATCCTGGAGAGAAGAACACCTGTGGTGGCTTTAATTTGTATTATCCCGTTAAAATAAGAAGATTCCTGAGGAACTTTTGAAGGTTCTTCAGTTTGAAACTTGAAGAAAACTCTTAAGGTGCTTTGAGGAACCAGATTTTATACTGAGGAATCCCAAAAGTTCCAGGCACTTCTGTGATAATTGAAGAACATTGGAGTTCATAGAGGAGCCCCAAGGTTCTTGGAGTTGGAATTAGACCCTCCTCCAGCAGACCAACTATGCTTAATCATGACAAAATGGGAGTAAAAATGTATACATAATCTAATAAAAACCTTTTAATAATTTAATTTTGACAATAATTATCTGGCTGGATCCTGTTTCTTGTGCTCTATTTATAGATACAACAACACTCAAACTAAAGTTGAATTCACAAATTCTAAATAAAATTACATTTTACATTCATAAAAACATAAAACTTATGTTTCTTGTAAACCAACATGGATTACAACCCACAGAATCCCTTAAATCCAGCATGGTATCTTTTCCCAGCATATTTTTTTCCCCTTACGCTCTTATCAACCTACATTCCAGTACGTTACACACTCCACATCTGAAAGCTAAATGCCCACGCCACAGGCCCACGAGGAGTGACGCTAATTCCCTTTCATCTCTCACTCCGACGGGCCTGAGCATCCACGTCAGCACCACCTTTTTACTTCATCCAGCACTGTGACTGACTGGCAAATCCTCAACCCACATTCCTACACCTACTGAGGACACGACAAGGAGCTATAGATGCTCATAAACCTCTACACACCAGCAAGCAAGACTCGTCTACGCACAACAAGACTTCAAATTGAGACCGAGATGAGAGAAGCTGTCTAGTCCTGCAGTGGAAGTGAAAATAACGAGTTCAGTAAGAAAAACAAGACGGGCAGCAACTGTGGTAAGCCAACAGAGAGTTTATTAATATATCTTATGGATTTTTATTTAATAAGGAACTGTGAATGGCTTATAACTGCTCTAAACGTAATGATTGAATGGCATGTAATACGAAACATTACATTTGATGCCGACAAGATTCTAGACCACTGTGCGTTTTTAATGAACTTAATTTCTGACAGCTTCAGTAAACATCATTTAAGCTTAAGCCTAGTTGTGATTTGAGTATGACTGAGTTTTACCCAGCTCTAAGTAGGTAATTAAATATAAATATCCATTCTTGTTTTGCCATACACAATTAAAGTGATTTCTAACTCAGTGTAGGTGCTGAGAGCTGATCACACCTACGCTTATTACTTAATAAGCAGGTTTAGCGCTGGTACGACTACTTTTAGATTTAATAATTATTTCATAATGGGTAATAACCATGTATCATGTATTCCACTGACATTTGTTTTTAAACTTGGTCACAAAGACATCAACCAAGGCCGCAAACTGATGGGAACGCTGACGGATCCTAACATCACGAAAAAGTAGGTGAGTGGAATATTTATATTTATGTACATTTTTAGTATATCTGAATATGTTACCCACACTATATTTTGCCTTAAATGTACTATGTGGGCGCCATAATAGGTTCCAGATTAACTTATGGCCTACTGCATTTACGTGGACCCTGGAATCAACCCCGCCACTAGAGCAATCTAAACAATTTAAACACAAATATGCTGATTCAAGATGTTGCAGTCTGTATTCTTACCACAGCATATTTAGTTCACATTAGGTGGTAGGCTCCACACTGGCAACTCAATCTATACATTCTTAACATACAAGAATTAACTTCCCTACCAAGACAAATTTATTTCATGAGTTATTTCATTTGCATTTGCATCGTTCTATTAATACCTTGAATGTTAGTCGTGCTCTTCATTCCATGTGTAATATCCGGGGCGTTAACATAACTAATCTAAATCCTAATGTTATTATAAACACAAATAATGTGACAAACACAAAACATGAATAAAAGTATTACTAAACAAGACCTGAAATGAGGAGCAGCTGTGGATCATTAGCCAATCACTGAGAGTAGATGTTAAATTCGAAAAATGTGCTCCAGCATAGTGTGACGTGGCACATCAACATGACGTCCAGGAACCCAGAGAGGCTGAATTTATGAGAGTAATCTTATGCAATAAGGACATACAGTTTACTTGAAGTAAACTTTTCAACAATTTCAATAAAACTTTTCTGGTGTCTTTTTCAGGCAGTAAGGGTGTGCCAGTGTTGATCAAGTGGGTGCCAAATATAAACACTGGTACTGGAAACCTGGGATTGATCACCTGGTGACAAGTTTTGCATGCTTCACTTGTGTTCATGTGGAACTGTCTAGTTCCATTTCACCTCCCAAAACATGCAGATATTTTGCTTAGAAAATGAGTGACTCTCTTAGTATCTGTTACTAACTGTCCCTCACTCTACCCTGAGGTCACTGGAGGTGATGTGACTGACCAGGTAAGTAAAAATAAGGTAGCAAAATGGCTCATTGAGCATTCATTGTATGAATGAAGATTTTAAAATAAAGTTTGGAACAATTGTGGACTTTATTTCTACTCCTCCAAAGTAACAACCGGCAATATGCCTGAGAAAACTAAGCAGATCCACTCACTAAAATTGGTCTAAGTATTCTCTACCTCTTCAAGCATTAAACTTCCTTAAACCTAAAGTGCCGGTGCATTATTCTGTTTATCTCACTGAGTATGTCAAACCAAGCCTACAGTGAAACATCATACAGCCTGTTTTCAGTCTCTTATTCTCCAATCTGACATAACACAGCATCTGACTCTCATGTGCTGCTCAAGCAACTGTGTGAAGATGGAATGCACCACCCACACTGTGAATACATAAACCAAAGACACCAAACCAAATAACAAATATGATGCAGTCATGTTACAATAGGCTCCCTTAATAATTTCGCTTCTTTTAAAAAATATATTATTTTACAAATTTGTTTCTTTGTATCTCCCAGTTTATTTGGAAGCTGGGGTCAGAGCACATGGTCAGTTATTCTACGGTACCCCTGGAGCAGAGAGAGTTACAACAATGGTTGTGTATAGAACAGTGGCCGGCCTGGTAAAACTACCCAGCAGAAGAACATCTTATAGCTTTAATATTTAATATTCACAGTTTTAGTTTACCTCGTAGCCACATTTTACAGCCCATGCAAATGTAAAACCAACTGAAACTGAATTATTGCTAACTGGGAGGTCATTGTCACATGTCCTTCCCAAAGCTCATTTACTTATCATTGAAATATCTTTTTTAAAAAAGCGATATGACCCAATTGCAGCCTGTAATAATACGTCTAATGCTGAAGCAGTTCTATGACTCTCGTGATCTCATAACAAAGATATGAAAATCTGTGCTGGCTTATTAAACACTTGCTCTTACCCGAACCTTTTGGAATTAGATCTACACTGTGAACTGCTACACTGTGACTTGCGCGCCCCCATGAGAATTCTAAAGAAATGTGGTGCTCCATGGAGCAGTGAGCTATCACCTATAGGTGTGAAAAGAAATCCAGGGCATGCTGCACAAGAAAGAATTTTCTCAAACATTTTCTGTCAGATTTACAGTTTAAGATTTTTAGTTGGGCCATAGTGGAATAAAAATAACATTTGTTTTTAGTTCAAGATAAATTTTTAAGGCAGTATTTTAAATATATCTGCTTTACACAATTTGTTGATTGTTTTAGGAGAATCCAATATGCTGAAAATATCAAAAAAATCACTTTGGATTACATATGAACACATGATGATTGGATTAGTCGCAGCCGACTCTCGGTCACTTGATGGATCATCGATCCATGAAGTATTTCGGCGATGATAGTGGAGTAGTTTGCCATTGCTTTCTCCACCCCTCCCCATTTATCCGGGCTTGGGATCGGCGTGAGACTGTTCCCAGTTACACGGCTGGGTAAACCTAAAGGACGATTCAGTGTCTCCGATTAACCTGGTAGCATGTCTTTGGACTGTGGTAGGAAACCGGAGTATCCGGAGGAAACCCACGAGGACACGGGGAGAACTATGAACACATACTTCAACTCATAGCACAAATCCAAATTCAAATCCAAATCCATGTATGTAAATTAAGAAAAATATAACAACTAATATACTTTAAATACATTTTAATGAATGTGTTAGGAAAATGTAATTATTATTTTTCCAAATATATAAATACTTATATGTATACTCATGTGATGTATTTTGTTGCACCTCTGCCATTCTACTGATTCTCATGGTTGTATTTTATTTATGGGAAACGTGTAATAATACTAGACTGTAAAATGCATTCTTTTAAGCATAACTATAAAGTTTACTCAGAGAATATTATGATTACTTGTCCATTGTCAATGTTGTGTTATTTCAGTCCTTATGTCTGTTCTAAATTCAATGTACTTATATCAATGAGTGAGCATTTCTTATCATAGTGTGGTTCTGATTGTGAATTTTGATTATGAAGGATACTTATGTGTGTACAAACTTGAATAAACTGGGCTAAGTCTACAAGGACAGTACATTGGTCATAGCTTGTTTACACGGCCCAGTGTTCAATAAAGACATATGAATATATTTTCTTCTTGAATTCTGGCTCTATGTGACCTTTTTGTTACACTGATATATTTTGGACTGAAGAATTCCAATTATGCCAGTTTAGTGTTTAGTTCTATTAAAATGGACAATGGATAAGGCATTTCAATATAATATTTGGACTATATCTAGAAAGTACACTGAGTTTATTCATTATATTTAGTACCTGGATATTTAATATTACAAAGTATTATTCAGCTTGTAATGCAAACATTTAATAACAGTTTATTATCTTCTAAAGAATTTACTAGCTTAATTGTTAAGAATTCATTGCCTTAAGCCGTTCTTCCAGATTGTGTTTTTCTGAAAATGTCAATAGTAATAATGTTGAAATGAACATTAGAACGAGTAAAGAGAGATGCAGGATTTAATCAAAACAATAAAATAATGTAAGGAATGCTTACAGATGCATAATCATTATAAATAATACAATTTCAATATCAAAGTGCATTTGAACAGTCACAAAGTCACAAGAAAAACATCATATCCCTGCCGGAATATGGACTGCATATCAAGACCAAGGTAATTAACAAAGACAAGCTTAGAGAAATATTAATTTTAGGTGGCTACAAACATCATAAGTATGCAACATTTTGTTCAGGTTTTCTGCATCAGTAAAATAAATATGCGTACAGTACTGCTGCATCTGTGAAAGATCAGAACAATACAGAATCCAAGCAGCATGTTTCAGCAGAATGTGAATATTAATAACTGTGCGAGCAGCAAAAATGTCTTATCAGAAGGTGAAGACTTGGCATGTTTTAAACATGTGGCTGAAAGACAAACAAATAAAACAATTTAAAGCTGGAGGAACAATCCTCCGCCATATTGTGGATTGAGTCACTACTGACTCAACGAGTTGACTCAGATGAAGACAAACAGATTATGCCTTCTTCTACATCATCAACAACCCACTCTTCATTATAAATTATTAATTATAAAGCAAACACCTTTTTACCCGTTTGTCATGAAATTACAGAATTATGGATTAAGGGCTTCCATAAGGTCCAAAATTGATCTTGAGGGTTAAGCCTTTAGAAGACGATAGAAGATTGTCTTACGGACACATATAAAAGAAATTATTTCTTCGCATATCCAAGCTTGTTTGGAAGCTGGAGTCAGGGCACAGGGTGAGCCATCGTATGGTGTTCCTGGAGCAGACAGGTTTAAGGGTCTTGCTCAATAACCCAACAGTGGCAGCACAGCAGAGCCTGGATTTTAACCGCCAATCTCTGTTTGATAGCCCAAAGCTCTATCTACTAGGTTACCACTGTGTATTGTACTTGTGCATAACATCCACGTGGGTTTGGATGGATGAATGAGGAATGGACGAGTATTTGCATATGTGTTTCTGCCCTGTGATGGACTGGCGCACAGTCCTGGGGGTTTCTGTGTCCCATACACACATTGAAAATGAGGCCCTTGCACACCCCCCTGGGCCCTGATTGGATAAACAGTTGGGAAAGTGAGCGAGTAAGTAAGCGAGAAATCCAACTCGATTCAATCTTTGACAAATCTGACCGAACATACTTTCTTAGTGGTTAGTGAAACATGTTATTATGGGATGGACAAAGGACAAAATGTGTTTTCAAATCACTTGTTCATAAATAAAAATCTGATATTTTAATAAGGATGACGTGAAACTGTTCCAATCAAAAAGTCCATCAAAAAGCCCTGTTAAAATTACACACCGATTTTAATTCTTGGCCTTTTCCAGTTAAGAGGCACTTTAAATCTACCTCTTCAGCAAATAGCCGAATCACAACACCAGCGTGGGTATAAAAAGGCCACAATACAATAATGTTTTTTTTTATCCTAACACTGTCACCATTTTAGACTGGTTGCAAACCAGATCATTGTAATCTAACATTATATAGTACATTTAGCAATTTTAGACAAGTGCGTTGAGTTGTTGAACAGACCAGCAGAACAGCATTAAGCACTACAACTATTAGCACAAACTCAAACACACACACACATTTTTAATTACCTGTGTGCGAGGGACGGGGTGGTTGGGGACAGATCCGACTGGAGCTCTGAATTTGGTGAGGCATCTGATAAGGTAACATCGTCACCTGTGCCGTTGATTCGGCAGAGGTCCGCGGAGACGGGAGGGGTCAGAGGTGAGTGAATGTCAGCAGGTGATTCCTGCAATAAAGAACATCATAATTTAGATGACCCATTATTTCATGAACCGGAGCAAGCAGACAAAAACAATACATTCAGTCTGTTAGAATCATAATATTGCAAAACCTGAAGATACCCTGGGTTTGATAACCACTTTCATACATTAATCATACTTCCTATGTTAGCGTATACACTTTCTCCTACTCGCCCAAAGCAAAGCCTTAAAAAGTTGTTTCCAATTTCAGTCTTAAAGGATAAATCATGCTCTTAAAAGAATCAGGGCAGATGAGCAGAGCAGATCATTACATAAAAGTAAAACAATCATTACCTGAGAGGGAGAGCTCGCCAGCTCCATCTTCTCCAGAGACTTTTCCTTCGCTAAACGGGCCGCTTCCTTATACTCGGCAAACTTATCCGCAAACTGTAAACACACACGAGCTGATATCAAACCATAATTCAATTACACACTAAATAAAACCAATCTGAGTAATCTGAACAACACTGGACTGAACCCAGTTGTGGATTAAACTATACAAAGAAATCTGAAATCAATAATGTTTAACATTCATATTGATCGGTGACATCTTGACCATCCAGAGACATTTACCCTCAGCGTGTAGTAACAGTTAAGGTTCGAAATTCCTCTTAGTTCTTTACAGAACTACCCGAGTGAATGGCTTGTGCCATGTTTTAACTGGTGCAGTCAAACTAGCTTTATTTAGTCGACAGCTGTGGTCCAAATGCATTACTAATCAAAAACTAGGATAACGTAGGTATACATTTTTAGAAAACACACAATTCACTTTTTGATACTTATATAAGATATGTTTTAATGCCAAAAGACCAAAAAACAGCTGGAAAAATCATTAAAATGTCACGACTGCCATTACAAACACGTCCCATTCAATTCTGCACATCTACCAGTGTACCAATTAAGTATTATATGCCTTTTTTTATTAATTGATGGTTTATGATCAGGCTTATAAGTACTAGTTATTAGTAGGGATGTAACAATTCACAAAGAATGGTTAAGAAACATTTCGAATTGATGATTTGTTTAAGATGAATCAATATTTACTTCAAACAGCAGAAGGTGCTGGCGCTATATTGTTCGGCTTTTATTCAAAAATAAAAGTTTTGAATGTATCGTTACATCCCTATGGACAAAATCGTAGCGTGAACCGGGTATCGTGAATCGTCAAGCATCATGGCTAGAGTGTATCATCACATCCCTAATCATTACTAACTATAAAATGCACCTAAATGATAAGAAATGTATCTACGTGTGGGATGAACATATCTTATTGAGCAACTGCGCAAACAACCAAAGAGTGCAGAAGAATTTTGAGGAAGAGTGTGAGAAAGATTAAAGGCATGATGTCGTTCTTGCATAAGCCTTGTAGTAATGCACTGGTGGTTTTCCACCCCCAACGTGTGACAGTACTTAATCATAATGCGGAGGAGCCAGAGCGAGAGTGAGAGAGAGAAACTGAGCGAGAGAAGCCGCGAGAGAAAAGCTGCAAGAGAGAGAAAGGGGAAAGGAAAGGACCAGCAGAAAAAGCCTCCCACACAGTGATGACTGTACAGCTGCTCATTAGGGCACAGTGTGTAGGTGTTCCCCTGCTCAGAGATGCTCAGAAACAAAAAGAGAGTCAAACAAAGCAGCACAGAAATCCACCAACCTTGGACAGATGATGCTCGGAGGAGAACCCCAGACCGTACACTGTGTTGGCACGGCTGTCTGCCCACTGTCCAAACTTCTGTGACGTCTTGGTGAAGGTCATGTTTGGAGTGATAGTGCTGTTTATTATAGCCTGTAGCAATGAAAGAAAGCATTCACCTTTAGAAACCACAAATTTGTTGTATAGATAATATTAGAGACAAACATATCCATCGTTTTGAAGCTGGTTGTGCTTAGGCCATTGGACAGGTCTTTCAGAGAATATAAATGACGCATGGATGTCATCAGGTGTCTTACTGAAAGATTAAATGTGTTCGTTCAATATAAACTGACTAAGCAATAGAACATTCTGAGATGTTTTACACATCCTTGCTGATCTGTTAACAAAGAAGCTTCTTGCAGTCCTCATTCCCTTATTTCCCATGTGAAAAATAACACCACACTGATCAACGACTGAGAACCCTGTATATGCTAAAGCTCTCTGGCACCGAGCTCTCTGGCCCAATACACACAATGTAAAAGTCACAAAACAAACACAAGTAATTATATTGTCTTATATACTGAACACATAAATTATTCATTCACACTTCAGGTGGAAAATCTGAAGTAAACCTCTGGATTAGTAACATCTCTAAATGTAAAACCTCTGGATTAGTAACATCTCTAAATGTAAAACCTCTGGATTAGTAACACCTCTAAATGTAAAGTGTTACAGGGACCGAGTTGTGGACTATTGACCAAAAGCTTGAGGGTTCGAACCCCAGCTATTCCATGTTGGGTCTTTGAGCAAGGCCATTAACTCGCTCTGCTCCAGACGTGTCTTATATAACTGACCATGAGCTCTGCCCCTAGTGAAAGAAGCTGGGATATGTGAAGAAAGAATTTTGTTGAACTGTACACTAGTGATATAACAATAGACTCTACCCACAATGCAATCTGATTCACTAAACGCTTTTTTAAAACAATATGAAACTGAAGACAAATTCTGACAGTTTCCGTTTACTAATTCTCTTCAGAAAATAAATAAAAATACTTAATTTGCGATGATTTTTTATTAATCAAAAAATGTCTGACCTTTTATTTTTGAGATAAAAACATATACCGTTAGCACCCCCTGGTGTTTTAGTGAATATCGATTCCTCTTGAATCGCCGATTCAAATCGTGCCCCACGTGAATCGATTCTTAACGATTCTTTGTGAATCGTTATATTCCTACTGTACACCTGTTTATGTATATACGACGAAGGCATTTATTCCTATTTCGATTCTATTTACAATTCCAATCCGGTGTCAGTGTTCTAAGTAATCGCTCTATGGATCATCTCCTACGGTCCACGCCGCTGCTTTGAGATGCCTTGCAGTCTGCATGGCTCCAGATCCACGTGACAACGAATCAGGACCTTACTGAGTCACTCCCTGCACTCCAAGCTGCTGTTCGTGCTGACGGCCATAATAATGTGACCCGGCAGTTTAGAATATCAATACAATAATAATCGAAAGAACACAACATGGTTCATAAGTTGTCTTTGAGTTGCGCATGTTCTTTCTGTGTCTAAATGACGTCTGCCCAAGTACAGTTTCTTCTTTTTGCAAAACATGAAGATGAATGATCAAGTGTTTGTCTTCTCCAATGTATGTTTTGCTCTGTACTCACATTTTTCACCAAGAAAAAAAAAATTGAGATCTATTACGACATTAAGATCAGATTGTTACAAAGACCTGGTGCCAAAATCCAAACATTTTTCTTGCAACTGTCAGTCCTACAGATGGACATTAACACCGGGTGGAAATAACACAACCGCCGGGCCATAAACAGTTTACAGCATCCATAAATTTGAAACCAATGCTGCCTCTCTAGGAACTGTTAGAAACGCATTGACCACCATTACCTAAACTACACAAGATCGTGTGGGTGTGAGTCTGTGAAAGAAAGGCAGGAAGAACGAGAGGAATGAGCAAAGAGCAAATAGCATCGAGACACTGCTTGTGTTTAACCGAAATCATTAAGTGATTGCATTGTGATGCAGTTAATTCCACTCACATTTACATAAAATGTCTAATTAGCAGTGATGATAAAACCACCACAGGGCTCACTGGTTGGAATTTCCAAGAAGCAGTAAGGTCACAGCTGGAAAGAAATTTGTAGATTGTTTAGTACTGGGAATCCTTCTATATTCTACACGTTAAAGAACTGAACGTATAATATACACATCTACAAACACCAGTCACAAAAAAACTGGTGGATTAATTTATGTTGGAAACCTCACAGCTACCATTCTGTGATAAATGTTACACAATTCCTCCCTCAGATCAGTGTGGGCAGTGGGAGCATTCTGTTCATCATCCCATGTTCTCCCACAACCTTGGTTTCTCAGACGGAGGAGTGAAAACTCCTACTGACTAGTCCAGCTTAAAGAAATATTTCAACATTTTAAATAAATCTCTACCCACTGCGTTTACAGCAGGTTGGTGATCATTTATATTGGGAAAAATACCTGTAAACCTGTTTACGTGTGTATTTAATAGAAGTCTAGTCGAAAAACCAACAACCCTTGCACATGACTAAGGCTCCACCAAATTCATGGCTGTGAAAATCCCAACATTATTAATTAAATACATAAATAAATGCATTTCTGTATTACAAGAATTAATGGTGGTTCGAAAAATATACGTCTTTAACCCTTTAACCCCAATTTCAGCTGCTAGAAAGTTAGAAATTGTGTTTATCAGCCTCATTTACAATATTATTATTTACCTTATTATTTACCATTATGATTTTATATAAAGTTATATAAAAAAAACTAGTGATGGTTCTAAAAAATCATCAACTTCTTTATCCTGTTCATGGTTGTGGCAGGTCTGGTTTCACTGAGAATCACAGGACAGGGTGCAAATCCATCACAGGGTTTTATTTATCACCTACCCTCACCCTTCTTAGAGAAATAGCCAACCATGGTTGTGTAGATTGTGTAGAACAGCCAGTCTAAAGCACCAGACCAGATTTCCTGGTGTCTATAACACGAGTCCACTTTAAATAACGACACAAGTATCTACATGACTGGAATGTTTATGGTGGAATCAGTATCTGCTGTCTACTATTTGCTGTATGTCATGTAGCATAGATTAACTGTATGTAAATCAGAGAACACTGCATGCTAATGCAGGACATCGAGAAAGGTGTTTACTGAACCAGTGGATTATTAAAGTGTCTGCCGTGAGCTGTACTGGACTGTCATCTATCAGACTCTCTATGAGGCATTAAGACCAGGATCTTATTACGTCTCCGTACTGGCCTGAGTAATTTATTAGGATTTAACCGTCATGTTTACACGGGTAACATTCATGACAAGGCGGGTAAAACTGGTTACACAGCAACAATGTAATATCTCCACTTCGGCTCACTTGCATGTGTTTGGACTGCGAAAGGAGGAAGCCCACACAGACACGTGGAGAACATGCAAACTCCACACAGAAAATACCCTGGATGGTCGAACTGGGAATTCAACCCTGTGCTACCCACTGTGCCATCCACAATTTTTTAAATACATTTACATTTTTGGCTTTTAGTGGACGCCTTTATCCCAAACCAATCAGAGTACAATTCAATTATACAGTTACAGCAATTTAATCGAGCCTAGCTCAAGGCTTTGACCAGTTGTAGCGTAGGGGTTAGGGTACAGGACTAGTAATCAAAAGGTCGGCGGTTAAAATCTCACCACTGCCAGGTTGCTGCTGTTGGGCCCTTGAGCAAGGCCCTGAACCCTCATTTCTCAGACTGTATACTGTGACTGAG
>JAYDZG010000022.1:5280554-5292748 GCA_034509265.1 Microcambeva bendego
GCGGTTAAAATCTCACCACTGCCAGGTTGCTGCTGTTGGGCCCTTGAGCAAGGCCCTGAACCCTCATTGCTCAGACTGTATACTGTGACTGTACTGTAAGTCGCTTTGGATAAAGGTGTCTGCTAAATGCTGAAAATGTAACCTAAATGTAATGCTCAAGGGCCTAACTGTAGCAACCTGCCAGTGGTATGGCTTGAAATAGTCCAGTAACTTAACCACTAGGCTACGACTTTTCTCGACATATTAAATACAACTATTAACAAAATTCCATTGTCTTGGCTTCAATGACCTTATTGACGAACCAGAATATTTATCGTTAGAGTGCACAACCACCAGATCCTTGTTTTATGTATTGACTACTCAGACACACACAACAGTGCAGATTTTAGACTTTAAGAAATTCTTTTAAGAAATTCTTAAACATCTGCTTTGGCACCAGAAACATCTTCTGATTCACCAGAAGAAGAAAAAAACATTCTATGCTTAATTATTATGCATTCTTATTTATTCACTGTACACAGTGAGCGGGACCAGTGGTAATCAGTCGAATCGTGTCTTATTGTCTGGATTTTCCACTATATTTGAATAATATAATGTGAAAGCAGATGTGCATCAGTGGCTGAACATTGGAAAAAATGATGATGGAGAAAAATTCATCGCAAATCACTGTGACTATGTGTTTTTGGAATTCTTAATAAATAGTCCAGAAAGCTTTTGAAGAGCCCTCCCATCATCCAATGTCTTTAATAGGTCCCTACCCTACCCTGTGCTATTTAATGTACCGGTCCTAACAATGACCACAAGCTTTCATGACCCTGAGACCCTCAAAACCCGATTATCACACCCCCGTACGATGTTTCGGTGTTGGTGTGCTGTTGTGCAAAACCTTTTCATCGACGTTGTGTGTGTTTCAGCCGAAAGGTTCGATATTTGTCCTGGAAATGCTGCTGAACCTCCTGGGTGCCTTTAGAAAACTTGTAAAGTGCAGCAATTTTTAAAAAGCAATGGGTTTCTCAGCTGCGCCCTTCCGAACACGATACTGAACAGAGACTTTGGCGAGCGGTAACAATTTCTGGAGGCATTCTGCTGTCAAGCCATGATTTCCATTTGACATTCATTAGCACTGCACATTGTGCTCGTGGTGTGATCTTTGAAGGATGCTGCTTCTAATTAGAGTAACAACATTCATCGATTCATTCAGTTGATCTTGTGCTGTTAGAAATGCTGTGGTGAAGGTTTTATCAGGTCCTTCTTCCATTTGTTTAATTAAAGTGTTGCTAAATTTGTTGTTTCGGGCAACTGTTTCATTGAAAAATATGTTTTTATTTTGTCCATCTTGAAAGATTGAGGAATATTATTATAGAATATATTTAGAAATTTAGAAATTTTAAATAAAAACATAAATCCTGTTCATTTAGAAAGGTTCACAAACATTTAGCAGCTGTCCCTCACGTATAATTAGGGCCCTACTACACTCATAACACAGATTTCTTGGATTTTTAAAGATAAGTGTCACATTGCGCGGCACCCACTCATTAACCGAATAAAAGAATACCACAACCAGGCATAACATTATGACCACCTTCCTAGTATTGTATTGATCCCACTTTTACTCCCAAAACCGCCCTGCGACTGCGATTCATTGTGTATCCTGAACCTCTCTAACAGAGCCAGCATGAACTTCTTCAGCAATTTGACCACTCAGGCTATACCCTATGTGTCCAGAACTACACTGTGTCATTTTCCAAACTCAGTTCCCCCGTGTTTTTAGCTACTTTAGACTCTGACATCTTGAACATTTTGACTAAGCGATTGCTAACTGAATTGCCAAAGGACCAAATAGCACAAAGTATTGCAAATTAACCGGTAAACGTGAGACACTTAAACTGTATGCTAATTAAAAATGTTAATTTGCTGAAGACGAATGATAAAGTTTTGAATTTCACAGCAAATTACGTATTATACCGGAAATGGCTGATTTTATTTCTATGAATTAGGCCGGGCCTAATGCAGAAAACATGAGATACAGTGCAAGCACAACGATCCGAGCGATTTCACTCCAATAGATACACAAAGCTAAAACAGTCAAACAAATCACCTTGCTGGAATACATTTGGCTGGCATTTACATAACCAGAACCAGTGTTTACATCGTGATCTGAGACTAACCACTGCTAACTCTGCTAAGGGGTTAAAACCAGTTCAGGGCTGGGATCGCTTCGCATGTTATTTTCGTCTCTGAAGCTTGAAGCTGAACTACAGAGAATACAAATCCACCCTGGTGTATGCGCTATTTTAACCAGTCCATGCTCCCTCCGCAATAAGGTTCAAGAAAGTGAGATTGGATTGCCAGTGGCCTGAATTTCAATGTTCCACCGACCTAAAGGGGTTTATGTAAGCAAACATGCGGCGCATGAGATCCGTATGGTGTTTTCGATGATGAATCAGTAGGGCTGACTGGGCAGAAATGCCTTGTATTCTGAACACTGAAGTGGGAGTGGGGTGTGATTTAAATTCTAATCATGATCACTGCCTTAAGGGTTTGTGATGCAAGATTGGCAACAATGGAATCAATGATGTGACTTTGGTTTAAATACTTTAATACCGGACTCAGCACTGTAGGGTAGCATGTGAACAAATGTTTACACAAGCATTTCATTTATTCATTCATTCATTCCAGATTTATCCTGGTCAGGGTTGCAGTGGGTGTATATTTTAGCATTTCCAATCACGCTGACTGATGTCTTTTAACTTGTGGGAAGAAACTTGACCAGAAATCCAAATGGACACAGGGAGAACATGCAAATTCCACACAGGACTGTCTGACTGGAGAATCAATCCCACGGTTTCATGCTGTGAGGTAACTGTGCTGCCCACTGTCTCACCATGTACACAAACATTTAATATAATTGAATGTTCCATTGACTTATATATCACAGTGTGTTATATTGCACTTCAAAAGTATATGGGCAGCCTACTACTGACTTACTGACTTTCTAAACCACTCATCATATCACACTCATTTACCTATCGGGCAATTAATTAATTTAATTAAACTGCCTTTATGTTTTTGGACTCTGTGGGAAAACCAGAGCTGCCAAAGTAGACCCATGCAGACACAGAGAAGAACATCCAAACTCCACACAGAAGGATCCAGACTGCACCAACTGGGGATCAAACCCAAGACCTTCTTGATGTAAGGTGACAGATCTACCCACACAACCTCAGGTGTTTCAGCCACACACGATTCTAACCGGTATAAAATAAATAATATCCCTTTAACTGGCAACAGTCTGGGAATAACCCCCTGTTTTTCCCCCCACATTCGCTCATTCACTTCCGCACCGGAACCTCAGTCCACCAATCAGAGTCCTTGAACAGTCTTTTTCTGAAGCCATTTCATCTGCTGCAAGAACTGCCAATTGTGCCTGCCAGATGGCACCCAGCCGACAGGTAGCAGAGCCAAGATTCGAACCTGCATGTTGACAATCTCATTGCTGGCGTGCCACCGGAAAATGTAACTCATTATCCAAAGATACTTAAGCACCAGAGACACTTTAAAGACGAGCATGTTTGCTAAAACAAATGACTGCAGACTGACTTAGATAATAATATAATTAAGGATGTACCGATACAATCAACCCACGATGCAATATGAATACTGAGTACATGATATGATGTTTTCTTGCTTTTTTAAACAAACTGAAATTGAGGACAAATCGAATTTTCCCTTTATTATTTATCTTTTTAAAAATAAGGCATTTGTTTTTATCTATATAATGAATGTTCATTTCTAATGCTGTACATTTCCCTTATTGTGTAAAAAAACTGAAGGACATTTTTTTTAAAATCCTACATTGAACAAAAAAAATATTAATACAAATTAAGGAAGTATTCTTACATGAATAAATGTGGCTGGAAAAATCCTGTACTTGGCAACTTTGTGAAGTGCCGTCAACCAGGCCAGGGGAAGATCACCGGAATCTGTTCACTATGAATGTTGATTCATCTTAAATGAATGTGCACTGTCTTGTTGGGAATTGTTACATCCTTAGAAGTATTAACATTAAAAATTGGCATTAATAACTTTTATATTTTTGCCATTCTAGAAGCAACCCATTCATTTAAATAGAATGTTATTTTTGTCTGCTATCCAACAGCGCTCTTACTAAAGACTCTTGTCTTGTCTTGATTCATGGAATAGCAAAATCCATTTGTGCGCTCAATTTGATTGTTATTAAGGCTTAAATACAAGATGTCGCGCTAATCCGCCCTCTAAGCTTCTCGCTTTAAAAAGCCAGGAAACCTCGGAGTTGTTTGTACACTGAATGCATGGTAAACAAATGGACAAGCTGGAGATGAGCTCGGTTTGCTAACTCTGAATGTGATTCAGAATACACACACAGCTAAACACAAACGCATTAAGCGATATCTGAACCCTGGAGCCTTGCACAGTATAAAAAACGTATTCCAATGACTCCACGTGTGGAAAACGTACAACCGAGTTTACCTTTGACCCATCCAGACTGATGATCCTGTACACATTCCTGGTGCTGTCGTAGAAGTAGCTGACGGTGACGGCATGCTTGCTGGTGGGCACCCAGTTCTTCTTGGTGTTGGGGTCGATCTGGAAGACGTGTGCCCGCGTGCTGTAGATAGGCTGTTCCCTGAAAGGGACAAAGAAGAAATGGTGAACCTCTTTGTGCCGCAGAACAGTGGTCTCGCCGAAGCCGCGGGGTGAACTGGCACGACCCGGCAGCCGGATGACCATCTCGCCGGCCTCCATCTTGGTCTGAGCAGGTACGGGAGGAAGTCAGATGGTCCCACCCTCCCAGTGGGGTACGTCGGTGTGTCCTGTATTCCTGAGCATTATACGAGCGTGTTCGAGTTGCACTTACGGCTGAGATGGAAATGCCAGCTGTTTGGCAGGAGGCGGGTGAAGGGCGATGGGTTAAATATAGTATGGGACGAGGTAATCTGTCACAGTTCGGTGATCTACACCATCAATCCTGCCACTGTGCTAGTTTTGGAACTTCGGCTGGACTTACAAGTGTGAGGTTTATTGGACTTTGGAAGTGTGCCGTTATAGGGTACTGTATGTTATTGATTGCAGAGCATTGCAGTTCTAAGTGAATAACCGCGAGACTGCGAGCCAAGAATAGTTTAAAGCTCTTCAGGGATTTGATCTTATTACCACAAATACCTTCCCAGTACTGCATTGTTCTGTATGTGTATACGGCATGTCTATAAGGGCTGCACACAGATCATGTCTGCTAATCCTTCTCACAACATTGGTCTGCTGGAATATTGATACTGCCAAGCCCACAATTGTGTTCGGTGAGCATTTTGACCCTTCGCAGACATTCCAGACATGTTTTCTCTGAGTGTTTTATTAGAGCATTGCATTACCACGGCCATTAATACTCCTGATCTTTCCCCTTCATATAAACAAATGACTCCAGTCATGACTGAATCTAAAACACCACGTACACCCCTGATTTTCTCTTTAAAAACACCTCCGATTATTTCTTTATCACTGCACCTGTTAGTAGGTGGCATAGTGAGTATTTTATCCTCAAAGTCAATGTTAGAAACAGAAAAAAACAGCTCTTGGGGTGTTCATGGTCTGTGGTGGTCAGAATCTATAAAAAAAGGTCACAGTGGTGAACCGGTGACAGGGTCATGAGGAGCCAAGGCTCATTGATGTGCATCAGGAACGAAGGCTGGTCCGTGTGGTCCTATTCAACAGATAAGCTTCTGTAGCTCAAGTTGATCTTATTACCACAAATAATGAAAACATTTTGGTGGCGAGTGTAGCTTTGGTAGGAATTGAGCCATTCTCACAACGTAATATGATCAAATTCAACAGATAACCCAACTTGCCCCAAAAAGAGTATCTACACATACTAGGCAAGGCAAGGCTAGTTTATTTATATAGCATCTTTTATTCACATTGGACATTCTTCAGGTCTAGGACCTCAAAAGGGTGTATTGCAAACATTTAAACTTACAATTAAGAGAGCTTTAAATTAAAACGAGGGAGATAAAGTGGTTCGAAATATAAATAACACGAGAAACTAAAATGTCTTTAAATAAAAGTACATTTTAGGTAGAGAGGATTTTAAAGTATTTAGGCTAGGGTGCCAAATCTAGAGCTCGATCATAAATATGACGGAATAGGAAAGGTTTTTAACCTGGACTTTCTACATTGGAGAAAAACAAAGCAAACTTAAAACATTGCTTAAAAAATCCAAACATGGACACGGCCAATTTTGCTGGACCTAATTATGGGATGTCTCATCATCACACACAATTCCAGCACCATCCCATACATGAAAGGAAGAGGATGCAGAGCAAATGCGATAAGTAGAAAGTCAGAACGAAAGGGCATTTCTGGAACACAGAGCTTACACCGCACTTACATCAAACAACATCAAAGGTACGTTGCATAATCCCCGTTAAAATTCAGCAGTCATCCTTACATGTGGAAAGAAAAACGAGCACGATTCCTGAAGGTTGGTTTGGGCTAAATGGACATATAGGTGCTGTTTAGCAACCTCTTCATGCTCATCAGGGTTTTCTTAAATTCAAGGCCTACCTGGAAATGCTGAGTGGACGGTCGAGGTACATACAGCATAGGACATTAATCCCTGGAAGCGTCTCCCACAATCAGCAGTTCACTCCATCATGTACACCTGAGAGCAATTAATGTCCCTTTCTTATTGTACGTTTAAGTACAGCACAACAATCCAGAACTCTCCATGGAATAACTAATGCGGCCCTTTCAAATTGCACAAGGGTGCGTGTAAAGAAGAAGCTGTGCTGGTTCGTCCTATAGTTTATTGGTCTTCAATTTTCTCAAGCTTCTGTTAATGCCGCTTTATCTTAGTCTCAAAAAGTAAGAAAGACCTCAGACAGGTCTATTGCATGGTAGATACACACATCTGGTATCGTCAATTAACATAGATGCATGTCTCTGGACTGTGGAAGGTATCTGGAGGTCCTGAAGAACCCAAAGAGACATGGGGAGAACATGGACACCGAAAGGACCCATCCTGCTCCACCTGGGAATCCAATTATATCACACCAAGGATCTTCTTGCTGTAAGACAACAGTGCTACTGACGTGCCGCAATGCTGACCCTGGTAAACTTTTCTTTTCTGCACAGCACTGCTTTCATGACATTTGTAGTTCGGATTAAATTCCGGCAATGCTGAGGTTCGAACCCGGGAGTTCAGACTCGGTGGAAAATCTGGCTGCTCCACCTGGAGCCATAAAAAATGTTTTTCATAAATGTTTCCTTACATAATTCCTCATATAGGTGAGTTTTAAGATTTTAAAAAAAGTTATCTCTAGCACAGAAGTACATCTGTGGTAAGCAATCATTATGAAGCGAGATTGTTGTAATCATTCATGCAGAATATTAAAGAATTCCTTTGGATAAAAACTGCTGAGTCAGCTAACTTTTTCCATCTCTGTTGTCTAGGCTGCCGTTTCAGTAATACAGACACCTACTCACTAGCATAAAGTGCAGAGCTCTTCAACAGAAAAAAACGCTACTCAGAGACAAAGCTGCATCCAGTCCTACACTGTTTCACCTTTATGTAAATAAAGGAGAGATGTTACATAAATCACATACAGTGTGGGAGGAGTGATATTATCTTTCAAACACATTATCACAGATATTTTCCACAGCTGTGTCCAGCTTTGTCCTCCGACAGTGTCCGGTTCTGCCGTTCATTTTAAAACTGTGAATTAATGTTGTGATTTAGCGTAGACAATAATGTAGTCACACTGACGTGTAAAGTCACTGGTGCAAAAGCGTCAGACGTTAACTGCATTCACCTCAGAAGTGCGATCTTGTTGGAACTGTGTGATAATTTCACACTACTTGCCTCGTAGAAACAGTCAGCGTCCAAGGATAAAAGTGTTCACCCTTGTCTAATAGCCTTCCATATTTCAATCAATTCACATTTTGTTCCACGAAAATAGTAGAGCATCGATCTATCTTCCGTGATTAAACTGACATGGCTCTCCCATGTATATAGTTAGCATTGATTTCGCAGGCCAAACGTTTGTCAATGCCTTTTCTATTTACAGGATTTGCTTATTTTGGTCACGTTTATGTTAAAGTTGCATCAAATTAAGCATGAAGTCCTGCAATATTCATGAACACCGGTCGTAGAATGGGTCCAACTGTAGCACACACTCACACGTGCCACCTTTCCAACAATACGTGACGAGTTTGTCATGCGTCCAAAAGCCTAGAAGCAGCAACAGCTCAGCTTCAAAGTCATAAGGTCACATTTATCATCAGTGCTTCTTGAATAACCCTTAGCACAAATGTTTGTCTATAGCTTCGTAGAGTGAACGTCCATGCCTGAGCATTTTCCTTAGAGAAACGCTTTGTTGAGTTTAGAACATGAACAGGACCTTGACCCCGACTCATCATTGGTGCTCAATCTCTCAAAGGGTTTTGTGGCTAAATAAAATGAAACCCTGAAGTTGTGTGTGTCAACATTTCTGTAGAACTTACAGAATTCATGACTAAAAATGTATATTGGAATAAGAAAACAATGCATATTCTTACGGGCATGTGGCTTCTTATTTGGCATTGGTAAAGATCTGAGTGTAACCAGCATGATAAGCCATATGGCTCTGAGATTGCTAAGAGATGTATAAGTTATGTATTTATAGTATTACTATACTGAGTGCTATTTGGAATGAATATTTACAAATTCCCATAGTCACACACCAAATCTTGTGGAAAGCAATCCCAGAATAGTGACGGTAGGGAGCAGTTCATGTCGATGTCTATCGTTCATTAATCTCATGATTAAAAGCCTATTTTTAACTTAAGATGAAGCAGAATTCATAAACATTTCCCACCCCCTATATCTATGAACGTGACTGACATGGAGTTTACTGATACAATAACTAGGCTGCAAGTGTAATGTAATACTAACAGCTGATAAGACAGACAAGATGGGATACATACTCCCTTAATGGGTCTGCAGAACTATAATTAGCGCAATTTAATTAAGAAATAAGAGTAGCAGACTTTTACACAAAGTGCTACTTAAAAATCAGGAGTGGTTCTCTACCACAACAACGAATTAAGACTGATTACTCTGGAAAAACGGAATCAATTGTAGGTGTAGCATAGGTAATCTATTCTATAAAGTTTACATACAAGATGGTTCAGGTCCGGTCTTATAGAATGAATATTTGCATTCGGCCATTAAATAGATATTTTATAAAAAATAATAACAACTATTGTATAGTGAAACCGACAAATAGCTGATAGAGACATGTTATGTCTTTTTTCCACTCCAGGGGAAACATAAATTGCATTTTTATCTGTTCAGGAAATAAAAGATCTCCAGTTGTAAAAGGAGAATAATTTTACGATCATCTTCATTACTGATCTACTGCCACTGCTAAAGATAAAAATGCTGAGCTGTGAAAATTTCACAATTGAATAACGGTTTGTGCTGCCAGTGCTGGAAACCAATCTGATTTAGCCGGGTACAGTCCTGTATTGTATACGGCCAGCTTTAGAAGTACTGGCAACCTCGGGCAAGTCAGGTGAAAAAGGTCATGCAAAAAGTCATTTCTAAACGCGGACTGATCAGTTTGTAATTGATCTCGATGTTGCAAATTCAGTAAAAGGGAAAGAAAAGAATGAAACACAAATAATGCAGTAAAAGCAAGAAAATGAAAAAACTGAGAAAACAGAATCTGAAAAATACAGCCAGACTGACATGTTTGTTTTCCTTCTGGTAGTTATAGACGTGCCCTCAAGAGCCTTGCATGCAATAATAATCCTTTGTTACAAATAACTGTAGTATCTGTGTTTTTGCCACAAAAGTATGAGATTTTATTCCACATAGTTAATATTTTTATTATTATGATTTTATTACATTGTTTGTCAAAGGCTGTTCTGCGCATTGGGGTTTTGGTTCAGTCATGGCCTTCATTGGCAAACCCATAAATAATTTTTGAGGAACAGTTAATGTTTATCATAAGGTAACTGCATTGGAACAGGACGAACCATTAACATGTGGCATTAAGTGTAGGACAGGGACCACCAGAACATGTGGGGGACACCAAGTCTTGTGGGGGAACATCTGGGTTAAAGATTACAAGCAAAAAATTCTACTAATGCATCAATTGTTAAATACAGACAAAAATGCCCATATTTTCATAAGCCAATCTATATGTTTGTAGAATAAAGCATAAGAAAATCAGAAAACCTAAAAGAAGTCAAAGAAAAGATGCTGATTTTAACAGTCAGTGACCAGTGATGAGAATTGAATCCAGATCCCCAAGACCTTGGTCTTACGTGTCACCCACACCAGCTGGGCCATGCTGCTGTGTTCTGCCAACACAGAGGACCATAAATATGAATCATATTAGATGAGAACAAACTATGGTAGCTATGAACAACTCAGAATTTATTAAAAACAGAATTGACTACACAGAATTAATCTGCTAATTAAAAGCTTTTAATGGAAATGCTTGAAGTATTCTCCTAATGAATACCAATTAGAAGTTTGTACAGACCTTTCATTTACATTGGTGGGCATCACACATATTTAATCACACTTTAGTGGATTGTTGGTCAGAAATATGTCTAACATTTAAGGTCAATGTCAACATGGTATTAGTACAAGAGAAAGGATCAGTCACAGGATTCCAAATATAGGATTCATATAAGATTTCCATCATGCTTATTAGATCAACCGTCCATAACACCGTCCATAAAAAAACAATCTTGATCCAATTGTTAATTGTTTAAAACAATTATAAGCAGCCAATTCAACTTCTGTGTATGTATGGGAGGTGAAAGAAAACCAGAGTACACAGAATACACAGATTCAGTAAAAAAAAATGCCAAACACAAGAAACTAATACAAATGCTCACTATTGGATGAAGTTACGTCTATGAGAAGATACAACTACATGCATCATCCTTGGAAATAATTGTTAGTTTTCTTTTCATTACTAATCTATACATCTGACTATGGGATTTGAATTGTACAGATCTGTTAACTATACTAAAACAATTGAAAATGAAAATGCATCTCTGTGCCCATTTCAATAGCATTAGATCGTCCACACCTAGTAAAATGAAATGGACAGTGGTCTTGATACACCATGGTCAGGAAGAAAATCAAAACCTTATACCTAAAGGAAATTTGTCCGGATGGTTGATTGTCCACAAGCTTATAACCTGCAAAAACAAGTGCACTGAATCTTCTCTGTGTTCCTGTGACAATGTTCATGGGTTACATTCTTTTATTTTTATTATTTTCTGACAGAAAATCAGGTTTATTAACATAACTCTAGGTATCCAGTCTGCTTATGTGTGGAATAACATAGAGGAACTAGGGACTGCTGGATAATATTCTATCAGTTTTGTTATTCCACTTAATATCAGCCAACACCAAGACTAATCAGATATTCCACGTGAAGATAGTTATTGATCTGATCATTTCCAGTAGTAGGAATACTCATATCAGACGTTCCATCCCTCAGAGGAATCAAATACAAATGTTTTATCCTGACCAGTGTAAGGTTAAACCAGACCTGAGATTAATTAGTTTCTACACTCACACTGAAAGCTTTCAATCGTTATTGGTGGCTACAGTGAAATCAGTGAAAGTTATTATCCAAATAAGATCGAATGAGGTTCATTCATGTATGTGTAGCTGATTTACATCTATAAGCTTAACAGAGAATGAATGTGAAAATTTAACAGCCAGCACAGATGATGCAAATACACGTACCACTGACATATGCACAATTCCTTAATCATTCCTTTATTATGGGCTGCTACCAGGTTTAAAGTTCCAGTTGCATTAAAAGGATGGAAATAACTGAACATTGTCCATTCGCAATCATCACGCTTTTATGTTTTATGACTACAGTGGGTTAGATGAAACGTAGCAGGCACAGTGTGTGCACTTGATTACATCTATTCGCAATGATGAACTTACCCCATGGTGGAATTATTCTGTCGCACCGAAAGATCCTGAGAATATCAGATAGCAGATTGAACCCGCTTTTTACTCCAGATCACCGTTAGTGCTCTCCTGATGTGGGTTATAAATGAACCGTGTCTGTTATGTGTCCATCAGTCAGTGGCGGAGCCGCCGCTCCTCCGCGCGCTCTACCATTCCACAAGCAGCC
>JAYDZG010000022.1:5296697-5311325 GCA_034509265.1 Microcambeva bendego
TAATAACATAATACATAATATTTAGTTGGGGCTCCTTTGGCCTGGATTACTGCAGCAATGTGGCATGGAGTCGATCAGTCTGTGGCACTGCTCAGGTGTTATGAGAACCCAGGTTGCTCTGATGGTGGCCTTCAGCTCTTCTGAATGGTTGGGTCTGGCATATCGCATCTTCGTCTTCACAATACCACATAGATTTTCTTTAGAAAATTTACACTTGATCTAAAGCAACTTGGAATCTGTGCCTCTCATCTCTTCCTCCACACTCGGGGACCTTGATTTCCAAAGGAAATGCAAAATTGACTTTCACCAGAGAACATAACTTTGGAGCACTCAGCAACAGTCCAGTCCTTTTTGCCTTTAGCCCACGCCTTTTCACAATATTGTAATTTTCTGAGATACTGAATCTGGGATTTTCATTAATTGTCAGTTATAATCATCAAAATTAAAAGAAACAATTCTCTTCCCTTGTCAGACGCCAAATGTTTGCTGGCCCTGCTGAGTATCATGTTCCCGAACTTTCCAGTGAACCCCCATAAAAGTGGGCAAGTTATAAATCCGTTCCTCCATCCCTATTTACCTCCTGCGGCCTTACACCAGCAACGGATTGAAGCACACCGGAATTTAACAAACACAGGGTCAGTAATAAATATGCTTGTAGAATGTAATGTAATGAAATTCGCTGTTAAATATTAAATTTGAAATATTGCCGCAGCACACATGGCAAACATTTTACTTCAATTAAGTTTAGGTACTATTCGACCATCAGGATACTTTGTTTACTCTCCAACATTATATTCCAGTTAATTCTTCTGATTTTTGAATGCTCTATAGTTAAGTTACAACACGATTCCACTATAGGGAATCAGCTTTGATAAAACAATCATACTTTATTTTTTATAATTATTTACCTTTTCGAAAAATCCTTTTCATGGTTTGTGATGAATTTGCCAGGATTTTTGGCATACATGGCTTAGATAAATATTAAACTATTTGTCATGCCCCCAAAAAAATCTTTATTCTTCATGTTTGCTGCCATTCTAAGATCTTTAACTACTTTACTAGTGTTTATTTATTTATTTATTCCAGCCTGATCCAGCAACCATTAAATGTATTCCATGTCATCCCAAAATTTCAATCGAAGGCTGTTCCAGACATTCCTTTCACCAGTCCAAAAGGATCCAGGAAGTATGATTTACTCTTCAACTTAAGTAGCTTTGACTAACTTATTAACTGTCCATATTGATAATTTATTATTCTATGTATTTCCTAGGAGAAAAAGTGATAGCAACAGCCAATATGATGTTAAGAGGCAATGTTACACTTCTCCACGACCAAATGGTCAGTCGGTCAAAAGTGGCGGCAACGGCCAAGGGCATCCGGTAGGGCGAGGGCGAGTCAGAGGCTCTGTGGGTGAATCTCTCATCCCCTGTCCTACGAGCCCTATTGTCACGTCTAAACAAACAGGGTGTGTGCCATCTCTCGGAGAGAACTCCCGCCTAGATGTGCCTTGAGTTTTCCACCACACACCATCAAAGATAAGGTACACTATAATGTCTATAATGTCTGAGTCTATTCCACACAACTGATGTAAAGATCAGTAGTCAAATTTGTATTATGTGAAACAACAACGTTTTTTAATGCGTCTCGGCCATATTCTCTAGAGGGACAATGAATGAAATGTGTTTTAATATATCAGAATGATTATTATTATGAATTAAAAGCAAGTCAAGCTTTTGGGATACATAGAGTTTAGACATGGCTTATTGAAAACATGTTCTGTGTTTCAGTTAAGTCAGCAGATTTTGGAGTTGTTTCACACTTGTGAGCAGCAGAGTGAAGATCTTGAGAGGAAGGAGTTCTCTCGGGCACAGTTGCAGAGAGATATTCAGAGTATCTTCCCGTGTAGGTCTGCTTCTTGCTTTCAAGATGTGTTGTTTGTGTAACTTTGGTTGTTAAATGAACGCATTGGATTTTTGAACAGCGTTATCGTTATTAATGTGTGGTACACAATACAATACACAGTGCAGATACTCAACAGGACAATAAATACCAACTTACATTCCTAATCTAAACAAGTAATTAAGAGAGACAAGCATTGGTTAGTACATAATACTGAGTAAATGCTACATTAGGTAGAGACGTGTTCTGATATACAGTTAGCAGTGTAGAGTTTTATATAGCAGCCTAAGGTGCAAAAACGCTTGAATATCTTCTGAAAGGAAAACTGCACCAACCTGCCAATTATGCCAAGCCAAACTTAAAATACTAGTTATTTCAAATTCCTTATCTGATTAAGGAGCGTTGAATCACCACACGCCCACATCGAAGCCACACTAGACTGCATGTGACTTGCTCTCGTCTTTTTCAAAGTAACAAGGAATCAAGAAGTAAAATAAATGATGACTTAAATAAATGCCAGTTTAATCACATCTTTATACACAATGCATGTTCATTTATTGTTGCAATCCTTCGTTACTGATGTTCTTGTGTGTTGTCACTCATACAGATGCACGGGTGTACCTGGCAGGCTCGTCCCTGAATGGTTTTGGGAGTCGCACTAGTGATGCTGATTTATGTCTCGTATTTAAAGATGGTCCCGTAAGTGTATTCATCGGTGACTACCATCATTTGTTTATTTAAAAGCTTGTCCAACTTAGAAATGGTATGTTCTTCCATTTCTTTTTTTTTTTAGATGGACCAGAAAACAGATGCCGTGTACATCCTCAGTCTAGTACGGAAGTTGTTTTACAGATTGTGTAAGTACTTGTCTTAACCCTAACCCTATTTTTAATGTCATGTAGCAATATTTTAGAAAGAAATAACTTATTCTTGGTTCCACAGCTTATATTGAGAGGCCTCAGCTCATCCGAGCAAAAGTGCCCATATTGAAGTTCAAGGACAGAATCAGGTATGTTTAACATTTTAAAAAATGTCAATGTTAATCTGTTGATATTTTTATTAAAGCATGTTAATTACCTGCAGTCATTAGTTTACCAAAGACATGTAAACATGTTTGTCATTTAAAGTCATTTTTCATTTGTTTTTCTCCATTGGGAGGGGTTGAAACTCTAACTGAATTCTAAGGGGGCGGCACGTTGGCTTAGTGGGTTCTCATAGCGAGAAGGTCCCGGGTTCGATCCCTGGGTGGGGCGATCTATGTCCTTTCTGTGTGGAGTTTGCATGTTCTCCCCGTGTCCCCGGTTTCCACCAGGTACTCCGGTTTCCTCCCACAGTCTAAAAATTACCAAGTTGATTGGAGACACTGAATTGTCCTGTAGGTACCTGCGATGGACTGGCGCCCCATCCAGGGTGTTACCATGTGCCTTGTGCTCGTTGAAGAGCTGGGATGGGCTCCAGCACCCCTCCCCGACCCTAATTAGGATAAGGGGTAGACTATGAACTGAACTGAATTCTAAGGACATATTAAATACTGAGCAAAATGGTGTTACAGTTTTCTAATATATTTGCTTGACCGTGACTAATGTCTTCGATTCTGTGAATCTCTGTTTGCAGGGATGTGGAGTTTGATTTGAATGTTAACAACACTGTAGGAATTAGGAATACGTTCCTGCTGCGAACCTACGCGTACAGTAAGTGCATTTTGGGTTATTACGGCTTTGTGTTTTAAATAGAAACCTAAAATGAACCTCAGTTTTTAAGGCAAATGCCACCTAGTCACTAGGATGCCTGAACCAGTGCCCAGAAACAAGGAGGTTTGGGCTAGGAAGGGCATCAAGCATACAAACTATTCCAAATCAATAACGGAGATGATGAGCCAAAGTGGTGACCCCTCTAGCCGAAGCAGCCGAAAAAAAAGAAACTTTTATCTATTGGTCCCAATTGTTTCAGACATAACCTCTTGTCGCAGCAATCTCTCCATGAATCTAATTATTTGTTAAATATCTATAAGCCTAAATGTGAACTTTACTAGGATTTATTTATATAAAACCCATTGAGAACTACACCAAGTATGTCTTGTTTAGTTGAGAAGCGTGTTCGTCCCATCGTCCTCGTGATTAAAAAGTGGGCCAGTCATCACAAAATCAACGATGCCAGTCGAGGAACCCTGAGCAGCTACACACTGGTCTTAATGGTCCTACATTACCTCCAAAGTAAGCGCCATTGGCATGTACATGAATAATAATGTAATAAATGAATATTCAAAGCTTGTGTTTATCGTTTTTGCAGACTCTGGCTTATTTAAATTAGAAATGAACATACATCTATTTATTTAAATGTAATTGTTTATTTATTGCCAGCCCTACCTTTTATAGAACTGATTGTAATCTTGTCATTTTGCAATTCTGTCATCTTCAGCCCTTCCAGAACCAGTTATTCCGTGCCTTCAGAAAGATTATCCAGTAAGTACTTCATTCACACTTAGAATCTACCATAGAAATGCAAAATAAAGATTGGCTGACATTTTAACCTTACACAATAGTGATTTCTCTGCAGGAGTGTTTTAGTCCAGTTATGGATATTCATCTTGTGCCAGACGGACCTAAGAACATTCCTCCCTACACGTCAAAGAACCAATCGTCTTTAGGAGACTTACTCCTCGGCTTTCTGAGATACTATGCCACAGTTTTTAAGTATGTACTTGAAATGTCTTGTCTCACATTTTATGAAGTATGTTGTACCGTCAAAACCATTATTCGTATGCACTTCATTTGTTTTGGTGTTCTGCTTATCTATGCATGCTTCATGTATTCACTTTAAAGCAGTTTTTAAAATTCCCTGCAGGTGTAAGTGTTATGTGGTATCTTAAGCTTCTGTTTATAAACTCTGAACGGGTCTTCCTTAGAATGTGTGAGGCTTGTGTCCTACTAGCCTCCACAGTTGGCAGCCCCTTGATTGACAGCAACAGGTCTGACATTTACCCTTTCGGTAGATGCTGACTGACCCGGCTGAATGGTTTACTTTAACATATTAAGACTCAACAATACCCTGCACAATATAAGGAAATGTGTGGTCGTTGCAATTCAAATGCCATGCATTGTTGATTTGTGTTTCAGATGGGACAAGAACATCATCTCTATTCGTGAGGCAAAAGCCCTCCCCAAGACAGATTTGTGGGGCTGGAAAGAGAAGTTCATCTGTGTGGAGGGTAATTTGTTAACATCCCTCAGCTTAAATAATAAAACTCTTTTTAGTCATTTCATTAAAACAACATTTGCCAAAGTAAATAGCTTAGCCCAATTTTTTTCTTTTTGACAATTTTTAATTGCTTGTTTTCAGAACCATTTGATGGGACAAACACAGCCAGAGCAGTTCATGACAAAATGAAGTTTGATTCCATAAAAGCACAATTCACAGAGGTATGAAGTGCTTGTAATGATGTACTTTTTAATGGGTGGCATTTTAATATTGTTCTGCTTTAAATTTGTGTTATGGAACAGTGACATGTCAGTCCATATGAGCTAATGCAAAACTAGAACAAATACAAATGACAATAAAGTAGTATTTACTGTTGTCAAATGCTTGAATATTGTTATATTTCAAAAGATCTTGAAGTTGATGATGTTTGGTAACGTTAAATTAAATATTAATCAGAAAAACATCGATATAAATCACATCAGATATAATTTGTGAAATAAATATTCTTTATGAACATGTCTCTTCACCCTTGCCTTTTTTAAAGATGCGTAATGATTCCCATCAATCAAGAGTTCTATAGAGAGTTTTAGTTCTTAAATATACATTTTGTTACTCTTTTGTTCCAATATTGTATTATTCTTTTAACCACAGAAACTAAATGCAAGGTAAATGTTAGACACAAAGTCTAGCAACATATTTGTATTTTTATAATAAATATACAATGATAAAGAATGACTATAAGCATATTCTAACTTTGTAAATTGTTGAAGTCCTGGCAGGAGCTCCTGAGGAAGAAAGATCTTAACAACATCTTGCCAGTCAGAGAGACTAAACCGAAAAGATAACCCAAGATCAAGCTACCGTCGGAAGACCTGTTGATAATTATGCTGATACATTTTTATGATCACTTTGTACTGTAGCAAAAGATTTTGGATACAAAACTGCAGGATAAACTTTATGCTAAGATGCATTCTCAGTTGTTGCCATTTTGGGATGCTAAGCGTGATCATCTTAAATGTTTAAAACTACAACCCGAGTTAAGCTTTTATTCTTAAATCTTGGGTTACAGAACCTTACTATGCCTGAAAAAATGTCTCTTTGAACTGTGCTTTATATCTTTTACTGCTGAATGAAAATTATATTGCATCAGATTCAGATGTTGTGGTTGCCTGGTTACTAACTACTTAAACTGCCTAGATTTGGATAAATTGTTTCATAACGCTTCATGAAAGGAAACAAATCATATTGAATTCAGCTCCAAAATTCCAGGTGTTCGCTTTACTCTTATTACTTCTTTAACATTTTGTAAGTATTCTTTTTAATGTTTATTTAATAATTAAAACTTAATTTTTATTTAAAACCAACTGTTTCTAATTTGTTTCTCATTAATTAACTATGAATATGAAGACATTTTGAACCTTGTATTTATCTGTAGTAATTGAACAATTAAAAAAAAAAAGAAAATTCGAGGCTGTTGAAACTTTGATTTAAATGAATTACACTCTTAACAATAAATACTAATAAATAAACATGAGAATGCATAAAGCTGTGATGTCTATGCACAATTAAACTTAAAATCCACTTTTTTCTGTCTGCAAAGGCAAAAATTACCAACCTGCACATAACAATAGAAAAAGTATTACTTAAATGTAATACTTATGTAAATATTCTGGTTACATTATTGCACAATTTTAAAATTGGGCTGGATAGCTGTAAAGTAATAAATACATATTAAAACACTGGCACGACCCAAATATTCAAAGTATCAAAGTAAACAGCATCTAGAATATTTTTAATTTAACAAAGACCTATATATTCGGTCACCTCAGACTTTACAGTAGTTCATTTTGCATTCTATTTGTTGGTATTATATTATAGTAAGTATGAATTATGAGGAAAATATTAGATTAAGTATGAGTAGATGGAGTAAAATTAGCTCTTGGTATCAGTCATTCACTTCCCCTCCCAAAACGAGTTGCCAACTAGTCTCATATTACCCACAAAAGCGCTTATAGTTTTTTTTTTCTTCATGTAAGTCTCACAGCTTCGTATTTAATTCATGTTTTAATACTCGTTAAATGGTAAATGAAACTAGTTAATGAAGGCGCTAACCAGACTGAACTAGCTACACGCTGAGCTTGACTTTAGAGCGCCTCGCGCTGAGAAATGTGTGCTATTCTATTTCGAGCGCGCGCTGAGTAAGGTTAACCGCTGCGAGTCCTCTTGAGATGGTTGAACTACGAGCTCGCCGGCTTCAAATTTGTTATTAAAGTCGTTTTACGGGTCATTAAGGACAAAATGGAGCCCCGAACGCTGGACGAAAGTGACCGGAATGAGCCAGAGGTTCAGGACGACGGGACCGAAGCGACCAACGTTGACGACGACGACGACGACGTTGAGGAACTACACACCAGGTAAATTCGTGGTTTGTAATATAGCGAGTCTTCACAATAACTTTAAAAACGGCAGTATATTCAATTTATATACTGTATTTAATATACTAAATACACTGTCCTGGATTTTTAAAGTAATTTCTACCTTACAAGGCTTCAAAATATATTACATGTTCACAATACATGTATGTTACCGAGTGTCCTCCAATTCAAACGTAGTTATTGAGCCTAGGAACAAATCGAAAGTTCAGAAGGAGGGCAATTATGAGGTAAGAAAACCGAGTGTCTGGCAACCCTGTCTGAAGCACTGTATAGACAGTATAGTGGTGCATCGTTGACCCACTGACGGTCACAGACACTGCACAAAAAAGTCCATCCCATTTTCACCTTTGACCTCCCCACTGGCAGTGACCAGAGGTGACCGATGCTCTTCGTAAATCCTCACTACATGTCTTTAAGTGGGTAGCAATGTTACCTCATACCAAGAAGCTTTTGGGGTTTCCTCTCACAGTCCCAAAACATTCCAGGTTTATTGGAAACACTTAACTGTTCTGTAGAGATATAGATAAATAGGAAGGGTTGTGTCAGGATTATCTCAGTAAATGCACCTTTACCTGTTTTTCTTTCTGATCTTGGCAGAGGCAACTGTTCTTTGTAGTCTATATTATTTTGGGGCCAGTGTTTGCTTGTAAAGTATTTTATTTGATGTTTCTTGACTGCTTCTGAAATCTAAAATATACGGTTTACTTTGTAGGATCTTAGTTAAGTTGATTCTTGCTTACTCTAGCATAGATAAGGCATTCTCTAAAGGTCCACAAAATTCAATAATTTGCATTTCGACACCCCTTTTTTTCTGGATAACCTAAATGATAATTCATTTGACATGTTCTTTAGTAAAGAAATGAACTTTACCAAACGCATGATATTTTTGTAGAGCAGTTGTAGAGCAACACATCTCAGTGACCTAACAACTTTGGCGAGGCATTCATCACTCCCTAGATGTTCTCAAGTTGCCGCACCGTGTTCTCAAATTTACCTCTTTACGTCATAGATGTCGTTCATCATGTGTGCCCCTCTTGCTAACCCCATTCCTTTAAAATCATTTCAACAGTTTAAAGGAGGTAGTACAAGACCCAACTGTAAAGCCCAAATTCCAGTGTCTGATTGTGGACCCGTCTTTCTCCATGGTGACAGTACAGAGTGAGGACAGTGGAATTGTGTGGGAGACCGCATCGAGCAGGTGTTCGACCCCATGGGCATCAGAGGCCAGCTCTCCATCAGATACCTACAGTCTGGAAGGTTCAGGAACACAGGGTAACATAGTTATCATTATGGATGACGACAAGATCAAGAGGAGGAAAAAAACGACTAGCAAAGGGAAGTTTGGTGACAGGTTTCGCAGACCAGGTTCCAGGTTATCTGGTACTGCCATAGGAGAGGAAAGGCCAGCCATGATAGAAGTGTCTCTGCCCAATATAAAAACTGATAATTCAGAAGATGGTCAGTCAACAGAATGCAAATCAGACAAAGATCAAGAGCTATTCAACCTAATTTCTGAAGGTTTTGAAATCCTCAATATTGTAGTACCATCTAAACTTCCCACAGTGGACGAGGAGAACAGCTCCGAACTGACAGACAATTTGTCCTACTTGGATAATACCCCAAAGATCAAAACCAAATGCAAACAGAAGGATGACACATCTATTCTCACTAGTCATGATGATATTAAGATAGAAATTCAGGAGTTAAAAGATGAGAGTCAAACACAGGCCCCTTCTGATGAAGAACCCAAGAAAGAAGAAACTGATATGGATTATTTAGAGAAATTTACATTGCTAGATCAGCATGTTCCAGGTAATACATCGGAGGAGCTTGAAGTGATGGAAACTCTTCAGCAAGAAGAGCCACAGGTGCCCGAAGATGGACAAAAAGTTACCGGGACAGTTGATTCGTTTGTAGTTGTCAGTGAGGCTGAAAGTACCAGTGATCATCTTGATGAAGTGTTTTATGGAGCAAGTTGCAATGCAGAACCAGAACTTCCCTGCTACCACAAAGACGATGACGAGCATACGAACGGGAGCATTAAAACTCTCAAAGAGTGTGGTACAACTTTGTTTGGAAGCCAGGAAACTCTTTTTCTTACTCCTATTTTCCTTCCCTCTGGACCACCTAAGATTGTAGACCAGGATCTTCTCGATGAGCCCAGAGCAATGTCGTTTCATTATTTAGATCTTTATGAAGAAGCTGTAGGAGACAGAAAAAAGGACGATGACATCTCGGATAGAGAAAGCGTTGTTTCGGAAAAGTCGTTTAAAAGACGATTTTCGGATTCGGATGACGGAGACGGATACTTAGAAAAGTTTATTTTGAAAGATGACACTCCAGTGGTTGAGGACGTACCACAAGTAGAGATTTCAGAAAGTGAAAGAGTGATATGGCCACAAAATAAATTTGAAATGACTGGACGTTTAATTCGTGTCCCGGGAGAAAATGAGTCTGAAATAGAGGATGTTGACAAGTTAGAGGGCCAGAGTGACACAAAAGGTCAAATCCAAGATGAAACCGTTCAACCAGTTTCAGCAGCTTTAGAAAACCTCGATGAATGTGGTATAAAGACTAAATGTTCAGATACAGACATTGTTACACATGAGACACTTCCGAAAAAAAGTGATGAGGTGTTTGAACCAACTCAAGAAACATATAAGTCTGATTTGATAGAGGATGAAGGGCAAAGTGAAGTAAATAAATTAAAATCTGTGGACGGTAAGGATGTACAAGAAAATGAAGTTGTTGTTCCAGATCTATTAACTAAAATGACAAGTGAACTTATTCAGAACGGCTTAACCGAAAAGCCTGAGGGCCCAAAAAGCACAGCTGAAATAAAAGAAGACATAATTATTCCTAATGAGGAAATGTTAAACAAAGAGCAACTCGACATTGAGACACAAGACAAGTTTAAAACTGCTTTAGTAGAAAAGACAGATGTTAAAGACACACCAGCACTGACCACCAAAGATGAAGAAATCAGTCAACCAGAGTTATCTGTAGGGGAAGAAGAATGTGAGATTGTAGCAGAACAAAACAAGAAGACCAAGCAACCAGATGAAAAAGAAATTGTTTCAGAACCCAAATGTCCAAAACTGGAAACTTCTGCATTACAGGAGAATAAATCTGAACTTATCAGAAGTCAGGAAATACCAGCTAACTCGGAAAAAGATGTGAGAGAAATCACTGTCGGTCAGACAGTTGGACCTAAATGTGAGAATCTGAAGGAAACTGAGAACATTGTAGAGCTAGATGTGAAAGAGCAAGATACAACAGAAAGAAAAGGAACAGATGAAGTTAAAAATCAGCTCGAAACTGTAGGTGAACAGAAAGCTATGAAAGGATTAACTGCAAGTTTACCAGAACCTGCTGAGAAAAACATTAAAGAAATTAGCATGGAAGAGACAGAATGTGAGTTAAGTGCGATGCCCCTGTCTGTTAGCAAGGTTCCATCGGTTAAAACACAGACAATAGAAATGTTAGATTCACTCTTAGTACAAAGTCAAAATGATGTAGTTCCACAGGACCTATCATCTGAGAAACAAGACCTAGGTCATGAGCTAGGAGAAATGGAAAAAGACTCTGCGTTGAACAAGGAAATGCCTTCGGGTGATGATAAACTTGGACAGAACAGTGGTGAAAATGTGGCACTTTTTACCCCAGTGAAGGAGGAATTATTAGAAGTTACTGTGCCCCAAACTGCATCCAAAGAGGATGCACATACAGAAGAAGACAGTATGTTAATAAAGGAAATGGAAAATGGCGATCAGAAGGAGATTGTGTGTGTTGAAGTCTCTGAGCATGTACTCCCTGTTGCTCCAGTTGAGGTGTTTAGGAAGCCAGTAGACAATATAGAAGTAAAAGGTAATAATACTTCGGCAAATATGCTTTCAAAGGATACACAAGAAGAGAATATATGGAGAACTCTTGAGACAAGAACTCCTTCTCCTCCAGATGACTCTTCAATGAGAGTTTCACCTTTAGAACTAATGGAATCCACTAGAGAAGATGACGGCCTCGTTGAAGATGAAAGCATAGAAAGAGACAGAGGCCTTTTGTCAACATTAAGAAGTTTCAGCCCTCAAGAAGACCTTTCGGCGTTGGCTCATGATGCAGCAGAGCCTGATCTACAGAAAGAGATTTCAGAGGATCTTGGATTTGAAATAGTTTCTGAGCAAGATGTCATACAGTTAGAAAAAGAGGTAACTCAAGGTGAAGGAAAAAGCCAGGAAGATCAGTCCACAGAGCTGATGTTCGAAGGAGACTTTGAGTTCATCGAGGAATGGGATGGTCCACAGCCTTTAGAGCTTGATCAGTGTAAGGAAGATGGAGACATTCAACCTATGGATGCATTCTGCGTTGACTGCCAGAGTTTAATATTAATAAGCAATGGTGGACATGAAAGCCATGAAGTGTCACCCTTGGAGAAAGCATTTGAAGACATGAAGGTACGTTTTACTCATATCTAACAATTTGCGCACTTTCTTTATTAATAAGTGTTAGACTTCTGCCCTGACCCTGACAAAATCTCTCATTACATCATCTCCTGCCAGCAGCCCTGATATCTGATCTGGATCAGCAGTTGACCTGGAAACTTTGATCATGAAGTCACCAGCAGCTATTTTTTATTCCATATTTTCACATTTTGATTTATACAAGAAATAGGATTTACCAGCATACGGTGCCATAACATATAAAGCAAATCTAACCAATTTCTAAGCAACACATAAGCTAAATTCAAATGACAAAATCAAAACTAAAAAAATGAAAGTTTATAAAATACAAATATCACATATTATTTATTTTATTTGTTCCTTTAAGTCCCTAGATCAGTTTTAATGCTGTGCACATACATCTATCAAAACATGAAGCAAAGCACCGGGAGTTTTGTAGGTTCTCCATACTTCCGAGTACTTTTTCTACTTGTCAAAGATGTGAGGGAGATTAATTACTCCAAATTGTCCTTAATTGTGAGTTAGTAAAGGAGAAGCTGAGTACTCACCAGATTACAGCATGTTCTTAAAATAAATAAAAGCTTTTAGCTAGGGAATATATTTAATTATTTAAATTCTTTTTCATTATAAATTAATTTTATTATAAGTAATGAAATCCACTGATGAACCAACTTAATTAAAGGTTTTAAAAGTATATTGAGAAGCCAGATTTTCCTAGCTGGACAGTGATTTAGGAGATGAATCATTCTTGATATTGTTTTTGATGTTTAGGTCCAGATTAGCCTTAATTCATGAATCCACGCTGATTTATTTTCAGAATATGCTAAGTAACCGGATATCAGTTTTACAAGAGAGATCAGAAACATTTGAAGACATGGTATCAGAACTTGAGCTGGCCTACAACTCCGTAGAGGTACATCCATCTTTTGATTTATCGTTTGTATTTACATGTTATGATCATTATCTTAACAAAGGCCAGAGTTATAAAATTCATGCTTCATTGGTCACACAGGAGCAATGCAAGGACTGTGAAAAAGCAATGGATGAGCAGAACCAGGAGATGCTTCAGCTTGTGATGGACAGGTATAATGAGATGTCCCTGACTATGGAGGAGGAAAAGAAGACCAAGCTTGAGCAGCTATATGACCAAATTGTGTCTTTCCAAGAGAATGTCGACTCAGCTAAAGAGACTCTGGAGAACTCGAACAAGGAGATCGAGGAGACAGATGATTTAATGCTTGTGTCTGTAAGTAGAAGCTTTTGAATAGCACCTTATTCGAAACCCTAAATGCATCCTGGGCCCCATTGTAACAAGAGAAGAACCATTTTGTTCCAGTAAGCATTTAAGGATCACACAATTGCTGCATAATTAAGTACACTTCAGTAAAGGTGCTCAGCTGGATCCATGTGGTTTTCACCATGGTCCATGGGTCGATGCTTTCACACATACAGCTCCTCCGGGTAAACTCAGGAACATTTCTGGATTACCGTGCATGTGTGAAACGGGTATTAGTTAGCAATTTCTAGAATAAGAATTAAAATAAAATAACACTGCTATTTTTTTGTCAAACACAAGGCCAGAAATTGTAACCTCAAATAAACTGATAATTATAAAGTGTTTTTTTTTCCATGACTGTATATACAAAAATAGAAACGAATCATTAAGATGTCTTTAATCAACTTTTTCTTCTTTTCCCAGTCATACAAAAACATTGACATAAGGTAACCAAAGGGTGTGTTGCAAACAGTAGAGCTTAATAAAATGCATGACATCGTTTTTGCATATTTGAATTGCAATACATTACAAAGGACATGTTTGCTGTTACTGACACAAAGTGTTTTCTGTCATCCTTGCTGTTGGTCTTTAAAAATGACGGCGTGATTGCTGTTAACTGTGCTTTTAACCCGATGCCTATTAACTGTTAACTGTGCTTTTAACCCAATGCCTATTAACTGTTAACTGTGCTTTTAACCCAATGCCTATTAACTGTTAACTGTGATTTTAACCCAATGCCTATGAACTGTTAACTGTGCTTTTAACCCAATGCCTATTAACTGTTAACTGTGCTTTTAACCCAATGCCTATTAACTGTGATTTTAACCCAATGCCTATGAACTGTTAACTGTGCTTTAACCCAATGCCTATTAACTGTGATTTTAACCCAATGCCTATTTACTGTTAACTGTGTTTTTAACCCAATGCCTATTTACTGTTAACTGTGCTTTTAACCCAATGCCTATTAACTGTTAACTGTGCTTTTAACCCAATGCCTATTAACTGTTAACTGTGCTTTTAACCCAATGCCTATGAACTGTTAACTGTGCTTTTAACCCAATGCCTATTAACTGTTAACTCTGCTTTTAACCCAATGCCTATGAACTGTTAACTGTGCTTTTAACCCAATGCCTATTAACTGTTAACTCTGCTTTTACCCAATGCCTATTGTGTGCGTGCATTTACCACAAGCAAGATTTTCTATGGGGCGGCATGGTGGCTTAGTGGGTAGCACTGTTGCCTCACATCGAGAAGGTCCTGGGTTCTCATCGTCCTGTGAGGAGTTTGCATGTTCTCCTCGTGTCCGCGTGGGTTTCCTCCGGGTGCTCCGGTTTCCTCACACAGTCCAAAGACATGCTACCAG
>JAYDZG010000022.1:5319905-5335104 GCA_034509265.1 Microcambeva bendego
CACACATCCTAATTAGGGTTGGGTTGGGGTGCTTGAGCCTATCCTAAATCTTCAAAAAGATGGACAGGGCGCCGGTCAATTCAGTGTCTACACGGTGGCATGTCTTTGGACTGAGGGAGGAAACTCACGTGGACACAGGGAAGACCTAGATCACCCAACCTTGGGATACATCCCAGGACCTATGGTTTATTGGTCAGAAGACAAAGTCCTTACATCAACAAAGTAGACTTTGTAGACTGACTAGCTTTGGAATGAACCGGAACTCTGGTCCATCATGCCCGTCTTCGTCTGGTTTCATTGTCAGACACACTGGTTTATATTCAGACAGAAAGCCTTAACATATTATTATGTGTGCCAATGTGTGTTGTCTCTTTAATATCTGATTCAATAATACCTGATATAGCAGCACAATCTAACTCTTATACAGAAGCTGAAATGATGACGCGACGAGCAACAGTGCATCGATTCACTAGAACAGACTTTTACAAGCCAAACAGCCTATAAATCTATTTTTATAATCAAAAACACATCAATAAGCAGCAAGGTCCCATGTGCAATTAGCATATAAATATTTATATTCGAGAATATAGACGGCAAGCTACAAAAATAACCATGCTCATTTTAAAACTGCACCCGGTATAATATTTATTTCATCTTTACAGTTTGAGCTTCCGAATTATACAGTACATTCTATCAAGCGCTTTTATCTCTATATTTGCAGCTCTTTATGAGACCACTTAGTGTTTTCATATATCTCTCATATCTGTACTGTAACCAAAGCAAACTGTAACTCGGCCCGTTTATTGCTGCTGGAACACGAGCATTGATAACCAAGATGAGGCTTTCAGGTGGGAGTCGAGTGCCTGTCGGGGAGCATGGATGAAGGTTTGGGTTCAGGTCTGTGGGCTCTGGTGGGTCTGTGCTGAGGGCTACTACGCAAATTATCATCCATCTGTCGAAGACAACAAGCGGTCAGTGTGAAGCAATAGATTGACATGCGAGTGAGATGGACTTTAAGGAATATCAGAGCACTTTCAACCTAATTTCAGTCATGTGTAGTATTCAGGCAATTTAAAAAGTATCGTATCAGTAATGTTACTATATACTAATGTGACTATATTTATCACTCGTCCTGAACATACGGTATGCTAAAGGATGAGAAGTTCTCATCACTGTGTGAGTGATGTAATGATAACGTACCAAATTTATATACAGATAATACTTTTATATCTGGAGGAAGGATGGGCCATGATCAGTTTGCTATTGAACAAGTTACACCAGTGTTTTGTGGTGCATTCGTGTTGCGTTGTGTGTCCCGACTAACAATAACCCAGTTTTGCTCAGAAGCTGCTCTGGGAACCTCAGACACCCTACTCGGATCGACTAGAGGTCAGCTGAACAATGCTGTAATATTCCTTTAGGTACATCGAACAGTATAAACACATGCGCTGCTGCTAAGCACTAAATAATAACAGAAGCAAAGACAAGCAGATTTAAGCAGGACCTTTTCGATAAGGTTGGACTCTTTGTTAACAAGCTGCGTCAGTTTCTGCAGGTTCGCGTCAACCGCGTCCTGGCTAACAGCAGGAGGGCCTGGCGAGAGGACGGAGGCGGCGAGAGGAGAGAAAAAGAGGCTGATTTTTCTAAAAGAATGTGGACTTCACATGGAAGAAATGTCAGTACAAACAATTCCAGAACAGCTCTGTGATTAGACTGGAGCACTTTTATTCTGCCGTGGATAATATTTTCCAGCATTAAAACGAACAGAACGGATCAGGGTTCAGGAAGAATTTCAGGATTGTCAGAAGAACTAATGGAGTCATTTTGATTCCAGAGCACAAGTGACCCTTACCCGAGCACAGAAATAATCACAGCGGTGTTAGTCTGAGTCTAGAAGCTTTGTCGTACCTGAGGAGGCTTCTGTGAAGTAGTTTTTGAGGATGGTACTGCAGAACTGGCAGAGGTTATGCAGCTGTTTTAAGTGCTGCTGGAGCTGCGCACTGGGCAGACTGGCTTTGTAGAGTGGAGCTATATGGCCAAAGACAAAGGCATCCAAACTGGTAGGCCTAAAGCAGATCGAGGACAACTGTGATGTAATCCATACTTGGACAGAGACAAAGCTAATAAATAAAATATTACATTATATCTATATCTCCGTAGTGTCCGCTCAGTTTAAAAAAAAAAGATTAGATCTAATGGCTTATTGAATAGAACAATTAAAAGAACAGTGACAGCCCAAGTCGGGGATGGATTCCTTTAACTAAGCTTAGGTTGACTTGAAAGTATGCTTAAGATCACCATCTTGTTGAATGTCTTGGTATTTCTGTGAATTTATGAATACCAGTCACATGGTCAGGATTATGCCCAGATGGAGCATTTGGGATTTTCCACTGCACACCAGCGTCGAGAGTCTGAACTGCCCTGTTCAAATGGCGACGTGGCCGGTTGGCTGGGTACCACCCTAGCCACTACGATGCACAAACCAGGTTTGCTACTATTTTACAAGTTTGAAACTTCTAAATTGTTGTTCAGACAGTCTATCTGGGAATTTTGAGGCGAATGGCTACTGTCCTTGACTCAAGAGCTTCCCAAATCACTTCAGTCAAAGCCTCTCTTGGCAAGACCTTAACAACAGCAAATATTTTGAGCCTGTCTGTACGAGTCAAGGCAACGTACATCGTCATTAATGATTCCTGCTTTACGAGCAGATCTGTTCAAATAAGAAGGACTATATCCCAGCTGAACTCACGTGTTTCCAAAGAAGAAGTGGGAGCTTCCCAGTCTATGAGACAGAAGATTCAGACACTCTTTGGCTTCATTGTAGATCTAAAAAAATGACATTGCAGAAAACCAATCAATGAAATAATGATTTGTATTCTTTGTAGCTGTACACCAGCAGATTTTAAATGTATTATTTAAGCTGGCACTATTGAACAACGCTTCTAGCAGATGTAGCTGCCGTCTTGTGGGTTATAAACTCTTTTCCATTTGCTATTCGGAAACCACAGACTGAGCTCAGACATCAGAAAAAGTTTGACCTTTGATTTCCACTTTTTTGTTAAATTTATTTGCTCCATGTAATGGACTGGTGCTGAAACCATTGAGTATTTCTGCCTTAAGATGCAAAGCCAAACTCACCAAAAACACTAAAGACGAGGCAGAAATACACCCCACCTATGGCAAAGCAATTTGATCAACCAGTCCAGCCAGTGTCTAAGTACCAAAAACAGGCTTGTGGAGAAGAGCCCAAACCCTTCACAGATGTTTTGTTCTCTATTGTCTAACAATTTAGCATAGTCAATTTATCTTTCGCTACTGGGGGATCCGTGATTGCAGACGAGGCGGGTATGTTGCTGCTCACGTCTCTTCCGAGCCACATGCAGACATTATCGGAACACTTTTTCACCCATGCAGTCTGCACAGGTGCCTCTCTATCTGCCAAACATGGTCCGCATAGAGCGTTTGAAGACACAATGTCCCTAAAAAATAAACTAAACTAAACCCAAGAGTGCAGATAAGATGTACCTTTCCTTCCACCTCTGTGATGGAATGCAATGGTGCGTCTGCTTTGGTCAGGAGGATCCTGGAGAGGGCCAAACTGGATTGGCGACACGGCACAAAGAAATTCAGAGGGAACGGAGATCGTGACGCAAACCAAGGCCTTGTCAGGCTGGTGTAGTTTTCAGTGTCCACCCAGAAGGTGTGAAGCTGTAAACATTAACTAGAGAAGTTTACAAAAAAGCAGCAAATGTAAATACGTAATTCATATAACACCACACTGCAAATATACCAACCAATGCCGGCCGCAGCTTTTCCTCCAGTAGTGCGATGTAGGCCATGGTGTCTGCCCCCTGTTTGGCAGACAGCTCATAATCTGCATTAAACTTCTGTTTAGAAAAACGACAACTGAGTGTCGCCTGACTACAATCAAGCTTCGACACGACGTGATATTTTAACCATTAAAGCGAGTACATACATTTTTTCTGAGAAAATTTAGAATCTGTGCAGGTTCTGTAACTGAAGTTCCATCACAGTGCAGCTGTGGAACAGTGGCTGTGGAAGTGCAGAAAGGAAAACAAGTTTACACAAACCCAATTGTGTTTTCTCATTTTCTCTATGGTACACTACAATCATCCAGCCTGGTGGCTAGGTGGGTTAGAGGTGGGCTGAAGGGCAACAGTGGGGTGCAGGTGTGGGGGGTGATTGGAACTAAAATAAATGACATGTGAAACTTGTGTGAACTCTAAGGAAGTAAAGACTGCCGACCTACCTTATTCCGTTTCAGTAGGTACAGTGTTGCACTCTTTTTGCCAGTGTATTGAGGTTTAATAACTCGTCTTGGGGCTTGAATAGAGTCGGCACATTCAAAACTTTATTTTCATAATTAAGGGATGGTTTTTTTTTAATATAAACGAAACGAGTTTTTCATTATTTTTATCTCATAAGCTGTAACGGTTTCTGTCACTGAAGTGGGACTTAGAAAGCATTTGGTTCTTATTTCTTTTGGTTTCAGTGTGTGTGCAGGTATATTAGTGTAATGACTTGTTGGAATAGCGCAGTGGTGTAGGTTTATCCGCATAAGGTTCGAATCCGGAGTCAAAATGAAGTAAAGCTAGCAGGCCAGTGACGTCAGTATTGTGTGTCATTCGCAATCTAGTGGAACCAATTGAAACGCAGAGTACACTATTTGGGAGGAAACAGTGAATTAATTAATAACGTTGATTAAAGAGCCAAACGGTTGTCTTCCCAGTTAACCTGGCTGTATGCTGTTTAAACTTTGGGAGGAAACCACGGGGAGAACCCAGGACCTTCTTGCTGATCAGGATTTACTCTGAAGTGCAAATATTCTATAGGCTGGACTACCCTTGGTTTTAATTTTCTCATTAAAATTACAAAAGATAATCACATATTGTGGTGAAAGGGGCATTTCACCTGTCACCAACTAATTTTAATGGTTTAACAAGTCCAGCCTGTAAGTGCCCTGTAAGTCACTTCATAGTCATACTCATGACTATGTTTTAATGTTTAAATGTAAGGGGAAAAAAACTGGAAGATCAACAATAAATATAGAATAATGTTAAACTTTTTACTCAATGTCGTAGGTCAACTAGCCTTACATCCAAAAATAATGCTGATGGCATTTCCACCCATTTACTTAATTTGCATAATTAATAAGAATCTACCTGTGATAGTCCTCCATGTCCAGTCCACTGGCTTGACTTCGGGTTTGGCACCAGAAAATTTTGAATATGCCTGTAAAAAAGAATTAATACAACACCTAATTTACAAAGTATAAAAGATTTTGCCCAGTGCACCTTTATTTATTTATTTATTTATTTGTATGTATCCAGACAGTGAAGGTGAAACACTTAATAGCCACTGTGTATTAAATATTTATCAATTAATTAAAGAACACAACAGACAGCTTTACAACCCATGTACATTCTAGTTATTCAACATTTCTACTTGCAGGGAACTAAACTCTACTTAATAATGATGGCTTTAATACATGAAATTACCTTTTAACAGTTTATGCTGGTAAAGGCAATCTGAACCTGGAGCAGGTAAAAGATGTGCTGTGCAATACACGTTGTTTTAATAACACATACATCTGATCAGACATTTTTCATAATGAAATAAGTACTTATAAACATCACAGTAGCATCCTTATTGATACACTCCGTGTCACTTTTTAGAATAAACAAAGACTTCTCGTTTGTAAAGGATGCTAACAAGGTGATCGCCGGACGCATCTCAAATCAGCATGTCCAAGCACTCAAGTGTATGAGAAAGCACTAAAAGTGCACTTACGTTTACATACTTTTTAGTAAACTAGTCTGCGATTTGGGACACAGCCTTAAGGTTAGCTTATACGCTAGCTGAAGTCTTTAAGAATGAAAAGTGAATGTACGTTCAACATACTGTTTACAAATGACAAAATTAAAAAGTAATTACCAGGACAATTAAAGATTCAGTGTGGACCGACGGCAAATCCCAATCGCTTCCCCAGCAAAGCAGCTCCATGGGTGCCGCCATGTTTGTTTGCCCGGAACGCTGTGGCGTCCACCGCTTTCACACAGTGTGTCAGGCTACAATGCTCAAGTTTAAAGATTTTGAGATCATCAGTACACAGGCATTAATCAATTCTATTGACATACAATACATTAAACCAATTAAAGTATAACTGAAGTTTTAACTTTCGACGTACAGTGCATTTTAAAATGTAGAGATGGTTTCCATAGCTAAGTGACCCACACTGTACCTGAGTTTGTGTTCTCCATTTGGCTACTCATCTTAAGTACTGAAGAAGGTTTATGGGGTGGAAAACCTGTTTGATCAATCAAACATAATTACTGCGGGGAGAGATTATGTTTCTATGCAGAACTAATCTGTTTTCTGGTTTTATGTGAGTTTCATTTCATTTCATAAGCAGTTAGAGGTTAGGTGCCTTGCTCAAGGGCACTTCAGTCCTGTCAGCTTTCAGTTCTCTAACCACCAGGCCACGGTTGCCTCGAAGGACCTAATGACTACAAAAATGAGGTAGGATACTATTTTACATTATTCTTTACATTTAAACACACACAAAAGCTCAACTGTCCTCTAAAAGTTGTTGATGAGCCCAATCACGCTTTCAGCAACTGATCATCATTTTGACCATTTTAGGCTTAAGAAGCATACACTGCCTATTACAGGTTCTACCTCTCATTGGAGTTTAATTTGGGACTAATCCTCTGCAAATTTATTTATTTGTTTGTTTATTTTTGTCTTTTAGGGATGTTCAAATTCAGATAATACAATAATTAGGACTTGGTGTTTATGCAGTAAACCCATTTATACATACATTGCATTTGGTAAATTGGTATATTATGTAACAGTTACTTTATAACATGGAGCCAGCTGCTGTTAAATACATAATTACTAGATTTATTATTTAATTTAGATTTTTCAATTGAGTTTTTGACAGTTGGGAGGGTGTGACTCAAACAGAAGAAACCTATTTGGTGTCAATGCCTTTTTATGAAAACAAAATGTAATTTTCTTACAGAACCTTGTTAAAATGCACATCTGACATGGCTTACAGTAAAAGGTCAGATTCTGGGAAAAGAGCTAAGAAACTGGAGGAGGTTCTTGGGCACACCTTCTATTTCGGAAGTCATCTGAAAAGTATAAATCTCTCAGCCACCTATCTGGTTCTCATTTAGCAGCTGTGGTGCAGTCGCCCAAAGCAAAAAAAAAACACCTCTGTTTTGACTGCTACTTCGCATATGCAGTCGAGACTTCAGTAGGAGCATTTAACTGGACTGGCATGACAAGGAATACTTAAAACTTCTTTCGTAATAATCTAAAACAAATCAAAATGGTTTTGTGGGGGGGATTTTTTGTTGGTTTGCATATGCTACTTCAGCTTTTCTGTATGGCAAATGCCCAAGGAATTGGTAAGTACATAACAATAATTACAGATATACTGAATGCAATGGTAGCTTTTGTAAGTTAAGCAATGTTCTTGATTTGTAATACTTTTCAAAGAATTAATTGGTTTAATAGGTCATGCAATATGACACTTATTTTACAGGAATTTAAATTACACACATCATATATAAAACATATAATGTTCTGAAAGTAAGTCAAACAGGACAAAAGCTAATGTATGTGTTGTACCAGCTGTCCATCTAAAGAATTCCATAAACTGTATATCTGTCAATATCACAACAAATTTGGTTCAGTTGTGGTAGCTTCCAGTAGCATATACAAGAATTACCACTCTTTACCACAGCAATTACTCTTTAAATAGGAATGGTGAATACTAACCAGCATTCGTGTATGTATTTCCAGTTTATGATTTCCTGGTGTCACCAGATTGCTTGCCAGATCTTTTGCAAGGAGGTCTTAAAAACAAGAATGTCAATGACATTTTTATCCTGACAACTTTCCAGATCCAAACTAAATCTCCAACACGTGTTTTTCGCATCTACAACCCTGCAGACAACACTGACTATTTTGATTTTACTGTACATGGAAAGCTCAACAAAGGTACTGTTTGATTATTTTCTGTATAAGATCATAGACAGGAAAAAGAGCATTTTACATCTCTTTCCAGACAATGTTCCCAGTTGAATTGCCGCTTGCTACTGAAAAAAACAATCATTTACAATTATTTTAATGAGTTCAGATTATCTGCAGTGCTCTACCTCTCTCTTCTGGCTTTTCTCTAGTGTCTGTGAGGTATCTGAAAAGCAATGGAAAGACTGGCACTGCCAACTTCATTAAAGTGCCATTGGCAGATGGCCAGCCACACAACATTCTGCTGCACTTCAGTGGGTTAATGCATAGCACTCCCAGCATGACTTTGTATGTAGACTGCAAGCTGGTGGAGGTAGTGGAGGAACTGCCAGCTGCCTTCAAGACGCTACCTCCTGGCCCCAATCGAGTGGCACTTAAAGTGATGCCACCAACATCCGAGGTAGTGGTCCACCCAGAGCCAGTGCTTTTTTAGTGCAATATATGAAATATCAAATTTTTCCTCAATGATTTAAGAAAAACTGATAAAAATAACATAAAATAAATTATATATTATGGTACATTTTGATTGGTTTGACTAGTTGTAACAATTACTTGTTTCAATTTTTTGACTGGCATTAGCTAATTTACAATTTTCATTAGAAAAGTTAGCAAAGTTTTAAACAGTGTGAAATACTCGGGTTTGTAGCACATCATCATCATCATCATCATCAGTATCATCAGTATTATCAGTATTTTTACTATTGAAAGGGATTAAAATGGCTTTAAGAAGCTCGCTCCATTGGGACTTCGCTACGCACGAGGATAGTTCAAACTGTGAGCACCGTAGCGATTAAACTCAACGTTCACTTTAGATATTTAATATACTTAAAATAAAAATATAACAGATTATAAAAGTAAGACGAAACATAGTTGCAGACACAAAACGACCACAACGCCGAGAGCAACCGTGACACCAGCTTCTGTAAATCAGGGATCTTCAGCATCTTCAATATCAATGCAAGGCTGACCAATACAATTAGTTTGCTTGTATTTATATATTCTGAAATATATTTCCATTATTATTTATGTATATTATCTGAGCACTTTTCTGAAATATTGTATTTTCTTTTTCAGAATAGTGTGTCAGACCTAAAGCTGGTCCTTGGTGAATCTGTTGAGAATGTTCTGGAGCTTCAGGACTGCACACTGCAGCAGGTTGAACAAATGCAGTTACTGGGTGAGAATCGTCATGTGTTCACTTATAACTCATGCGTTGTTGTGGAGAAAACAGAGACAAACACATTTCTTATGGACCTGTAATTGTGACAGGGCCGACATCAAGGGTTGAGGCAGGTCCCATGCTTGAACTTGTACGGATGATCCAAGAGCTGAAAGAGAAAATGGAACATCAGGTACCATGATGTCTGTGTTTGTCTGCTTTTTATAGGCATTAAGAGATGCACTTTTCAGCGTACGCTCAGTGCTGGTCACAAGCCCAGATAAAATTAGGAAGGTTGCGTGAGGGGACTAACATAAAACTAACTAAGTCCGTCTCTCTGGAGCTAAAAGACTCGAACATGATAAATCTGCTTGTTCTACTTCTCTTTCACATTGCGAAAATTGAAAAATAGTTTTTTTTTACCATGTGCCAAGTTAGAAGAATTCCATCTTGTGTACTTCTTCTTTAATAAGTTGTTGCTAAAAATAAAATCAAACATTAACCCGTATGTCTTCCTAGCAAGAGACTTTTGGTTTGGGAGGAAGAGTTGATTGAAATTGTGAAATTTAGGTTGGTCAGGGAAAAAGTCTTAAGCATTACACATATATTTAGGTTTGCTCAGCACTCCTTGGTTTTCTTTTGTTGTTAATCGACTGGTTATTAACTCAACAGATCCAGGAGATTACCAATCTCAAGATAATAGTTATGGAGTGTCTACCATGTGGTAAGACTTATCTATTTTAAACAGCTCTGCACAAATTTGTACATATACATTATACCTTGAAGCCACAGCATAAACCGTAATGACAATAATGAACTATTCAGACAGACTATCCTTCTTTTAATGTTTAGATGGAAATAACATGAACCCAAACAGACCAGCTAAGTGTGCACCAGGAGTGTGTTTCCAGCAGAGCATGTGTACCGAGACAGAGCTAGGAATTAGCTGTGCTCCATGTCCTGTAGGCTACACCGGAGATGGAGTTCATTGTGAGGATGTGGATGAGGTAAAACAAAAAAAATAACATACCAAATAACCATATTACACAATATTACACGTGTAGGCTGTTTCAGGTAGAGTAAAAGATTTGGTTACTGTTAAGGCTGTGTCCAAAAGAGGTGTTCGCAATTTCTGAGTGTATTAAATGGTGAATGATTTTATTGATACCATTAATAGTGCCATCACAGATTTGCGAGTTATGTGTGAGGTACAGGAGACGCATACATTTGCTGGATAAACGCACCTTTCATATGATGACATTCTCAGTTCATCCCTTATCCTAATTAGAGTCGGGGAGGGGTGCTGGAGCCTATCCCAGCTCTTCAGTGGGCACAAGGCTCACCGTAACACCCTGGACGGTGTGCCAGTCCATCGCAGTGATGACATTCTCTAGTTTTCAAACTTTGCACAGTAGAAAACTGGATGTGTCGGAGAGATGATAAAACTTCTTAATTCTTGTTACCACAAGTGAGCGAAACTATTTTTAAATGTTTAAATACAGAACCTCAAATGGTTCCTATTGTAAAGTTGAAAGCTATTTTTTATATATTGTTTTGCACTGGTCTGCACACATTACACATAATAGGTAATGGGTTTATTTGACTAGTCCGTCCAGTCATTTTTATAGATAGAATGTTTACCTAACCACACAAATTGGCCACAACAATACCTAAATAATAATCTGAAGGGATTATATATTGTGTTTTATTATTTGTGCACGTTTAGTGTCAGATGAACCCCTGTTTTCCCAATGTGCAATGCATCAACACATCTCCGGGGTTCCGGTGTGAAAGTTGCCCCGGAGGTTACACTGGGATGCCAGTCCAGGGAGAAGGAATAGCATTTGCTCAATCCAATAAGCAGGTTCGTACACTATAGAGAGTTTTATTATCTACTATTTATTAGCCATTATTAACCAACACGGATTAAAGACATGACTGTTTCCTCAAAGTTTGGTGTTTGGTGTATGATTGGTGGAATTCTCTCCCATTCACTCATGAGTAGGGCGATAGAGCTTCCTTACATTCCATATTCCAATGAATCACAAAGGTATCACAAAACTAATTCTTTATGGACATCAAATGAGTTTTTATGTTTGTATTTTGTTTGGTATTGAACAAAGTGTCCTAGATTAAACCTTATAAAACAGCCCCAGCCCCATTGTTACATCATAGCTGGTGCAGGGCAGTCAGGCGGCCAATGTTGTTCTGCTGTCTGCCAAAACCAAAAATATCCGTACCCACCAGATGATGTCAAAACTTCCGAGAACAGGTTTTATCTGCACCAGATGTTGAGCTCTAATGCTGATAAATGTTGTAACAAAGATAGTACAGATGGTAGATATGGTTTTGCTGACTTGTTGTATGTCCACTTTACAATATCATAGCTTCTGGAAGGTCATTCTACTGAAGTATCTGAATGTGGACGTATTTATGCATTTTTATTTTATTCACATTTTTAACATTTGTTATTGGCTAGTCATCGTACAATTCACTACATTTTTGTAATCATTCCTAGTTCATATCAGAAATCAATACATGACTGATATAATCTTTGTGAATCAGGTCTGTAACGACATTGATGAATGCCGGCGTGGAGACAATGGAGGCTGCACCCCTAATTCCTTCTGCTACAACACCATGGTACAATATAATTCTCTTGGTCTTAGTTTTCACTATGTTTCATGTACTGCCTGAGATTTAGGCTGTTTTTAATGCAATTAAATTGTATCTTAGGGTTCATTCTACTGTGGTGATTGTATGCCTGATTTCACTGGGGATCAAGTAAGTGGCTGCAAGCAGATTGGATCCCGGCCTGGTTCTGAAACTCTGAAACCTGCTGGTTTATCCAAGGGACAGTGTGGAAATGGCCAGCCAAACCCTTGTGATGTCAATGCCCAATGTAAGGTAGAGAGAGATGGAAGCCTGAGCTGTGAGGTGAGATGTCATAATCTGTCATAATACTGTTAACGCCTAAAGAAGCTTTATAGGAGTTAGGTACCTTTATAGTTAGTTAAATGCTAAACGGCGTGTGTGTGTGTGGCCATAAACACAGACAGATATACTTAAATAACGCTCACAACAGGATAAAAATATGAATGCTTTATATTTATAGTCTCTAAAAGTCTTTGGTCCCAAATTGATGGGTTAACAAAAATTATCCTAGTGCTGGATTTGGCTTTTGAAGAGATCAAACCAGGAGAACAGATCGTTATATTTTGTACATTTGCATTTGTTATATTTTTGGATAGATCAGAGGAAATTACATGTTTTACATGTTTACATCATAATTAATGATGCCCGTGAGGAATACACCTTACAGGAACTATCCAGATGCTAGAGATGAGTTCAGAATTCTATCAAATAAAATCCAGCACTTGATAAAATTGTAAAAAATAATAATTTAAATTAGTTCACAAGCCACCTTTTAAAAAATGAACTACCTGTTTTTTGCTTGCCATATGAATAGAGCAATAACATTCAGAAAGAAGAATTTCCAGGTAGATAAATGGTCCATCGTGTTGATCAGGTTAATACACAAAATACCCTTGTGTTTATTGCCCATATGGAATAAATAAATAAAAATAAGAATACTGGTATATTTCTTTACATATATTTTACATCTATCAGTGCAACATCGGCTGGGCAGGTGATGGTTACGTGTGTGGGAAGGACACAGACATCGACGCCTACCCAGACAGGAGACTTCAGTGCCAGGATGGAAACTGCAAGAAGGTGACTCGTTCACTTATATGTTTCAGGGTGAGCACAAGAACGTTTCTGAATCTAATCTAACTGCAAATGATTCCGTTTTACAGGACAACTGCATGCTCGTACCCAATTCAGGCCAGGAAGATGCAGACAGGGACGGAAAAGGTGATTCTTGTGATGAAGATGCAGACAATGATGGAATCCTCAACGAAAAGGTACACATCATTCATGCATTACATACAAGTGTATGAATCAGTCAGAATTAATAATGTTTATAACCTAACTTCTTGTATTTTGTATTTTCTGGCATAATTTTGATTGCCTGCAATAAGAAAAAAAACAGACACCTTTAAGCAGTAACACAAAAAGAGTTGCAGGGTGACCTGAATACTGCAATAACAACAGTTACATAGTTGACAATAAGTAACAAGCTGTACTGGATTCATCTATGTAGCACTTCTGCTTATTAACAAGCTCAAAATTTGTACCAGCGCTTAAACAGCTTAAATTTATAGGAAGTAGGTTTATGCATGTACAGTAGATGGAGGCTGGAGCATTGTGACATTCAGCTGCTTCTTTCTAAATGGTTCTGGGGCATTAAATGCAATTGCTAAAAGCATGAACAGAGTGATTTGCAAGGACATAAATCTACAAAATCTTATTATTTTCTACCTTAGATATCTTTGTGAAGGAATATTAATATTGTACACCTGGTGCCTAGAGCAAAAATTGATTGCAATATTGCATTTTAATTTAAAATACTGCAGAAGTTTAAAAATAGTAACAGCATCAAATCCAGGCTCCGCTATTCTGCCATTGTCGAGCCAGTCCCTTGACCTTTCACTGCTCCTGAGGGCCGTACAATGGCTGACCCTGTGCTCTGACCCCAGCTTCAAAAGAACAAAGATTTTCATTGTACTGCACATATGTGTAATGACAAATAAATGTATTCTATTGTATTCTTCTATTCTTCCAGCTATAATGACTAAATTGCTTTCAAAGGACTCAAACTGTGCAAGCACAACAAAATTTGTAACAAATATGACAACAGTAATTAAAAATCAGTCGGTCAGACCTTTCAGGCACTGTAATTTGCTTTCTCCAAGCCTCTGATGAAATCTAATTGGCTATCATGATCATTGGCATGTTATTATACCAGGTTGGTAGCGGCGATGTGACATCGTGATATTCACAGGGATTTAGAAAAAGAAAGAATTATCAACATTAACAACTGATTCACATTCACATTAAATATAACAGCTGGACGTATATCATCGTAATTCCAGGACAACTGCTGGTTGATCCCGAACGTAGACCAGAAAAACAGTGACGGAGATGTGCACGGCGACGCATGTGACAACTGCGTAAAAGTAAATAACCCAGACCAGAAGGACACAGACCAGGACGGACTGGGAGACGACTGCGATGATGACATGGACGGTGACGGTAAGCTTGATTTGATGCCGTTTCAAATGCCTCATCTCTCGGAATGTAAAGATTCAAAAAGAATCGATACAAATTGGTTCATTTGGGAAATCGATTCATATCGTTGATTCTTTTAAGATGAATCGATATTTCATTTCAACTGCAGGGGGCGCCGAGGCTATTTCGAACACAGAAAATGAATCCATTATCTTTTGTCACCCCACAAAATAAAAGGACATTGATTGTTTTTAATTAACTGCTGCTGATCATAATTACAATAATACAAATATTATAATAGTAAATACAACTGCTAACAATAATTACCATAATTAAAATATAATAATTATACAATAATACATACTACATACATAAGTACAAAAAATGTTATAATAAATACTAATACAGATAATAATTACAATAATAAAATAATAATAATGCATACGACTATAAAAATGAAATAACAACAGTAATAAATATCACTAATATATTTAATTATAAAAAATGAATCCATTATTTTGCAATCCGTTATTATAGTTTTGCAAATACCTCCAGAAATAAAATGACAATGATTGTTTAAACAAATAAAAGACCATTGATGATGATGATGATGATTATCTGATTACTCGCAGTCGACTCTCGGTCACTTGATGGATCATCGATCCATGAAGTATTTCACAATGATAGTGGAGTAGTTCGCCATTGCTTTCTCCACCCCTCCCCATTTATCCGGGCTCTGGACCGGCGTACAATTGTTCCCAGCTACACAGCTGGGTAGACCTACAGGACGATTCAGTGTCTCCAATTATCCTGGTAGCATGTCTTTGGACTGTGGGAGGAAACCGG
>JAYDZG010000022.1:5387414-5414689 GCA_034509265.1 Microcambeva bendego
CTTCAAGAAAAAAAAATCCCGGCGTGTTTCTGCAAGATCATTATCAAAAACAACAGTGCTGCAGGACTCCACACACACACACACACACACACACACACGCAGACCGAGTCCGGAGGAGCTACACGGTATACCCGATCGTAAGCGCGATTTAATCCGAAACTAGGAAATACTCCCGACATTCAGACCCGACTGCTTCTTTTGCACCCCTGTACCTCAGATCCGGCCCTATCCGGTGGAACTTTGGATATTCAGGATACCAATTACGGGACTGCGTGGTTTTTTTCTGCAGTGGAAAAGACTCGATCCACCCCGAGTGTGAGATCTGAGAGTCGACGAGACAGCAGAAGCGGTGCAGGGTTGTGATCAGGGGCAGGACGAAGGGTTTTTTTTTTTAGCAGATCATCCGAGTAAAGCCCGCAGTTTGCGCACTTTCTGTGTGCGTTAGTTTATTTCTTAAGGGTGCTGAATTCTGATTGATCGCTGGTTTAATCCTACCAAACCGCCTTAACAGACCCGGTAAGGGTTCTGGTCCATTGCAAAGCTGAAATCGTCCCGATCCGATCATATTAATGTCACTGGATGGATTTGCTTTTCACTACGTGAGCGTTCCCAGATCTTCAGAAATGGGTGAGTTCCATTTGCGCTTTTTCCGCAAAACTGTTCACGATTTGAGCGGATTGAAACGCGTCATGCAGCGTTCATGAGAACACACGATTTGTTGTAGTTTCAGGTTCACTATCAGCGTTACTTCGGATTGTACGTCTGCCATATGTTGCACGGTTGAGAACATTTTACTGTCATTTCCACTAGGAGCCTCTGAGTGGGCTGGTTATAACATCCCACACTAAGTGTAGTCAGGATTGTTATGTCTGAAATGCAGAGACAAAACGTGTAGAATCGTCAACACAGCTGAACGCAATGGACATGTATTCCATTCAACTGCTCCTTTAACGTGAATGGGTCTTACTTGGCAACCAAAATGCCAAGTCAGAAAGAAAACCTTAAGTCGGTCTAAGGGTCTGTTATGACTGGCTATGTTCTGGATATGAACAGTCACTTCTGTCCCAAGCTGACTTGTACTTGCCACATCAAATCGTGATCAGAATTATCGAATATTTTTTTTTTACGCCGGATGTGCTTCCTGGGACAATCTTCCCTATTTATCCAGGCTTTACTATGCATCGGTTTATGCGTCATAGTGGATAGATACCTCCAATTAACCGGACTGTGAAAGAAAACCAAACAACCAGAGGAAGACCAACCATGAGGCTTATCATGGGTACACCTATGTGGTGCATATATTTAGTTATTTTACAATCTACTACCTACCGTGTGGATGATCTGTGTGGGTATATAATTACTGACTGTAGCATTTTGTTAAATTTTGCTTCGTCAGCCATCTGTAACTTATGTCTCGGTGAAAGGAACGCATATAGGACCCTATCTAAGCAGATTATGTTTGGGTCGAGATGTTGAGAGACCCATTGAGAACATCGTCAGCGTTAGTCCACCATAGTAATAATTTGGCTAACAGTTATATCTTTATATCTTCAGTTATCAGTTATATCTTTAAAGGGTTCCTCAAAGGTTCCCCGGGTAACCAAAATTCTGGTTTTCTTAGATCATAGATTAATTACATTAATTATAAATACAAGAATCATCCAAGAGAAAAATTGTTATTACAGTGGCTAGTGGGTTGCATTGTCGCGTCACAGCAAGAAGGTCCTGGGTTCGATCCCCAGGTGTTGTTGTCCAGGTCCTTTAGGAGTTCGCGTGTCCTCCCAGAGTTTTTTCCAACAGTTTTAAAACATGCACCTGTAGGTAAATGAATGTGTGTGTGGACTATGATGGACTGGCTTAAAGTCCAGGGTGTTTCTGTGTGCCTTGCACCCAAGAGCTTGGATAAGCTTCAGTATTTACCCGGTTAAGAAAGTGAGTGAAGACTGTGTTCAGTATAACCTTGTGAACTAATGAATCTTGTGTAACAAGTCTGCCATAAATATAACCACAGAGTGGTAAACATGGCATATACATCCTAATAAAGAAATAGTAGCAGTATGCCTGTTCTAATAGTAAAACAATTCCTTTTTTGATCCCCATGGGGGAAATCCGGATGTTAAAGAAGTTCCATTCTGTAGTTGAATGCTTATATTTATACTGATGACATATAGTAGTGCATCATACAGCATTACATAAGTACTACTATGTTATCATATTGAATTAACTTGTTTTATATTTGAACAGACAGAACATAGTTAACCAAATTTGCACATGTAGAAAGTGTATGTACGTTTCAAATCCACAGTCTTCTCCTGAAGAAAGCTGCTAACCACACAGTGAAATACGGTCATGTGTCCGCCTGTTAAAGCAGACGGAGTGATGCGAGATCCTGCAGAAATGATTCATCCAGTTAAACCAACTGAAGCTTCCTGAGCGAGGGTGGCCATGCTCTTGGAAATAGAGCCTATTGCTATGTATTAGCCCGGGGCAGGACTGAGGCATGCATTAAAATGATGTACATTGTTTGCCTTCATTTTAGTTACCATGACAACCTGACTTTTTTTTTTTCTTTCTTTTCCGAGTTCTACCGGCTTTGGAACATGCCGGGCCCATTAGTGACAGCGTTGTGCGCCCTCATCATTTTGTAAGACATTTTGTGGGTTCATTATAATCGTATAACTTGTCGTACACACAACTGTTGTTCAGGATGTGTAATAATGAAGAAAGTATTATTAGAAATTATAGAAAGTAATTGCACCCGGTCTGATTCCCTCTTATGCTTCTGTCACAGGGACTGATTCTGATTATTCTAAAAGAACGGATCCTAGATTCCTTGGTTCGTAGATATTCCTTGATATTGTGAATGTTAGTAATTGTACCCCATCTATCATTGTGTTGTTGTCTTCATGATTTATTTGGCATAGTTTTGACGCTGGATGGCCTTTCTGACACGACTTTCTTATTTATCTGGGACGGGTCTGTTCATCCTAGTGGCTAAGGGGGAACCCAGCTGACCAGTGGCAACGGTGAGTTTCAAATCGGGGAGTTCAGACTCTCTGCACTGGTGTGCCAGAAGAAAATCCTACTGCTCCACTTAGGCCAGCATTGACTACATTGCTACAAAATATCGCCAGTGCCCTTTTTAATGCCTTGTGTTTGAATATGTTTCCCTTCAGATTGACTTCAGATAACTGCACTAAAATTGACATTTGATGTAATCTAATTTAACAGCCTAGAGCAAGATCCTACCCTATGAAAATTACACAATGAAGTCAAGCTAGAAACAACCGTACTTCAACACGGAGCATATATTAAATTTGCTCTGAATAAAAACAGTAGTGTTTGAGTGAATCTCAGATCTGTGGTGATGTTTATGTATGTGGGTAGATCACTCTGTTCCCGACTGGGGTGAGTTTCGCTGGAGGATAGCCAAGAACTGACAGGAGACAAAGGAAGAGCGGGAGATATCCAAGGACAAATCTCATTTTTGGCAGTCATTCTAAATACAGTATCAGAACAAAAACACCTTTTGGCAGTCAGACCCAGTTAAAAAAGACAGCCTTGTTGTTGACTTGAGTCATCTTGTTTTCCACACTATGGCTAAAAATCTTTCTAGGATAAATACTAGAAAGAAATAAATACTAAATAATGATGCATTGGTTTTTAAATCAAATTAATAAAACGGATCACAATTGTTATATAGTGTCAGAATATGAAATGGCTTATCCTCCTTTATGTTTTTGGGAGGTACGAGTACACCTGAGTATCCAGAAGACAACCCATATGGTCACAAATACCCTCTATGATGATTATCACTGACATTGACCAAAGGCTAGGCTCAAACCCAGGTCTCCAGGACAAGTTTCCCTTTGACCCATTCTACTATAAGCTCCACTGTGCCGTCCCTTTTATTTTCAGCACACTTCATTCTGGCCAGAGTCGTGGTAGGTTTTAAATGAGTTCAGTTGGATGCAAGACAGTGATATGTCCTGGACAGAACGTAATTTTGGGGAGCCTAGACAAAGGTGAAAAATGGATCACTGGGACCAAGATGCAGGAGTTTAATAGGACTGTAAAGGATGACCACAAATTCTGCAGGAACAAGAGTCTTTTTGATCATTCTTCCCAACAGACACAGCCAATCACGTCTGAGTAAACGCCTGGTAGAACAACAGCATAGTATTCATGCATTGTTTTATGTTGGCTAGAGTACTAATAATTTCTACAGGATAATTAGCTGGCCAAGTAAGCACGCAGACTGATTGGAGATATAGTTTATTACATTTTAAACTCGTCGTGACTACAGAACCATTACAGTTATTGAATCTGACAAAGCGAACTGGATTTGTTTTGATGAAATGAATCTCCACCTGTGGACGGCTGAGCCAGACGACTTTGTTTTTAAGACGTGATTAAGTGGATGATGTTAGAGCTGATGAAAGAGTCTGCTTTGTTGAATTAGGAGTTTTCTCAGAGTTTTCTAAATAAACCAGATTTCCCAGACTGGGCTTTAGGGCATGTCCTTATTCATGGCCAGAATGATGACGGAATGCAATCACGGAGAACCGAGTGGTATATGATAGTCATGGCCAAAATGTTGAAGAAATATAATCATGGAAAACTTCAGTGGTATATTGTTGTCATGTCTAAACCAAACAGTGTCATCCACTCATGCAACCAGAGATGGATTATATGTTCCTGTTTAACCTCTGACGTACTGTGTACTGTATTTAGCTGCTGTTAACCACAGTTTGCATCTGTATTGAGTTGGATTTATAGTGTTTGAAGTCGTTCCTGAACAGCTTAGGCTAAGAGAAAGAAATTGAGTATATTGGAAAGTACTTTCAGACATTTGTTTAGCTTTTAGAGAGTAGTTAATGCTGCCACTTCAGAGAAGTCAACATTTAGCACGGGGGTGTAGTTGCTTTCCAATCAGTCTATGTTGTCTACTGTCTGTGTTCCTCAGAGCTCTAACACAACTTGTATGGAACATGTATGGAAAAAAATATACCTATATTAAAGATATGAATATATACTTTTGATTTTTCTTTAAGTCGTGTGTTCACAATATACTTACATTTATGTTTAATATTATTTTAATGATAAAGAGGGTTTATAATCTCATAAATACATTGTAGTGTGGCCCTATAATTCATTGGTAATTACAACACATCTCCATATGTATTTAGGCTTATCCTATTCCTAGCTCTAGAAGAAACCCCAAAATTGATTAAATTGATCATTCTGCCGCAAGTCATCAAAGACCAAAGTTTTTTTAGGATTTACATGCATAGTTGCACATTTTCCCGTTAGTACATTTACATATCAATACACGACATATTCCAAGTTGAAAGCTTTTGCTGATGGGTGGAGGCTGTTTCATCCACATAAAACTTCTGCAAAAGCATGTCAGACCTGGTATAAGATGCCTACAGGACATAAGCGTGTTGCTGCACAAGCTATAAATCTACAGTTTCAGCAGCAGTTGATGTACATGAGACAATGTTACATAACCGTTACTCCCTCCAAGAAAACAACCCTGGAAGAAAAAAAACGTAAAAATGTACGTAATTCTGTCGTATCTTAGCGGTTAAGGTATTGGACTAGTAATCAGAAGTTTGCCAGTTCAAGTCCCACTGCTGTATTCAATAAGGCATTTAAGTCTCAATTGTGCAAACAGCATTCAGCCCGATAAAAGCTTACGGTGGATAAAAGCGTCAAAATGTAAATGTAATGCAAATGGGACTAAACGGTAGAATTGCTCATTGTGTTAGCAGTAGCTGTTGTGTGAGAAAGGGGCTTAGAGGGGGAATTGTCAAAGTTAGATGAAAGACGGAGGTAAAAACCAAAGAACATCAGACTTCGCGAACGTTTCGCAGCTGACTTTAAAAGCTTAAAAGGTGCATTTTACTACGCAATAGCTGACCGTTTAAAAGGGGCTGTTGTGACTTTAAAGCCAGGTTTCTTTGGCATTCTTAGTTCAAAGGAAACAGTGTTGCTCCTCGAAAGTTTCCTCCGTGTTTATTGCCGCACCGGAGAAAAGCGTCAATGTGTGTCTTTTTGGCTGGACTGTTTTTTCGCGAAGCTGCCACAGTGCACCCTGTTCATCGCCTTAAATGGGGCTGTGGAACTGGTTGGAATCTTTTTCACGCTCACAGTATGTGTGATAGCCAGACCCAGGGAGGAGCCAACACTGTTAGTCTGCTTACTTAATCAACCCAATTATCACTCTCATTTGATGCAATCCACTGTTTACCACTTCATTAACTGGAACTGCAAGCACTGCACACATTACAGCAAGAACAAAGCATGTGGGTTCAGGTTCATTCAACCCTGCTTTCGTATGAGAACGATTCACTTTCTAAAATACTTCTTACGTCTCTGTGTGGGTCTTGTGTAAGCACGGTGGTTAGAATGATTACGTCCCGATCGTGTCGGTTAATGCCGTTTTTATGCGGGGTGCTGCGAATGTACATCGAGATAATTGCCACACAAAGCTGTGATCGTCCTAATTGAAATGCGCCCGGAAAGAGGATCGAGCAGATCAGCTCACAAAGGCCTTGAAGGACAAACGTCTGAATCTGTTCCCGTCAGAAGCAGCCAGAGGCTACGCTGTCGACACACACAGCTCTTTCATGCAATTAGCTGAAAAACCCGGCATACGCCTTGGGCATATTTGTGAAAATAATAAAGCTATTTTTGAACAGACTGTAGTCTTGCACAATTAACTCGCAGTTGGTCTGCCTGCTAGGCCAGACGGGTTATATAAGCTTCATGGTTTAATCTGATGTTTTCGTTTTTTTGGAGAAAGATGCTAAGAGAAGTCTGGATTGAGAAGAGAAATGAGTTCTTTGCATAAGATTTGTTTGAATGATACATTTGCATTTATAAAATAGCTTAAAATTGGAAAAAGAAATTGCTTGGTAAGGTAATGCCACTACTGGGGATGTAAGGATTCACCACAAGACGATGCAACACTACAATATGGTTGACATCACTACACAAAGTGGCCAGGTTTGTACTTTTGAGGATAATTCCAGTCTTTTTACACACAAGGGGAATGCGCAGCATTATGTTGTATAGTTTGTACCTAAAATATTTTAATTATTTAGAAAAATAAAAGATACAGATGTGCACAAATCAACACAGGCATGTTTTGGGAGGTAGGAAGCAACACCTATGATACATCAACACAAAATCAGAGGTTAAAGATCAGCTACACAACACACAATGACACACTATGCCTCCATTACTATTCTAATAGAGTGAATATAACTTCAAACTGGGCTTTTTTTGTTGCATAGACTTGAGTTAGAACAGTTTGGTGTAACTCAGCTACTCGGTCCAAATTAAAAACCCAAACTCTTACCAGAGAAACACACAGGGGAGGCCAGCAGTGGTAAAATATCATAAGAAGCTGCCACACCATCGATGGACAAAACAGACTGAAGGATGCCCTTGGTAGCTTCAATGCAAGCTACACATGCAATCGGTCATGCATTCAGGCAGTGACTTAAACCAACAAACTAAATCCCAGGTAGGCTTATAAAGCAGTGCCACCAGGTGTAGCGGGTAATGGTTAATGAGGCACATGGAATGCTTTGAAGTGTCTTTCGGCGGGAACCACATTTTACATCCACCTGTGCCTCCACGCCGAGTTAGGAAGTTACATTAATTATTTCTGAAGTCACTGTGAGGATGCTAATTGATGTTGAGTGAAAAGTTGTGGATGTTCAAGAAATCATCATTGTGCATCACGGTGCAGCAACACCTCAGACAGGACATCAGTGCATGGTGGGGACTCCCTACCTCCATTTTTTTTATTTTTTTTTAAAAGGTGAGGAATTTAATGTTGATTTCCGTTTATTTGCACGATATACTTGAACTAAAATGGCATGACAAACTTCGTCATACTTCAACAGTCTATTGGCTTACAGTGGGGACACGCAAAGGTCTTTCCAGAATAATAGCCTCCTAATAAAGCATGAGTGCATTAATGAAAATATTTTGTCGTTATGTTGATCATCAGGGTTTGGATGAGCGTTAAACCATTACGACCTTCACCGTGTGATGGACAGACGATTTAGTCTATCTTGGAGTTGAGCGCTCAGGTTATAGCCATTGTTTTCAGCGTCTCATCTGTCAGTCGTCCGCTAACTGAATGGGAAAATGACACTGAGAGCTGTCTGACACACAGGCAGCAGTGGTTAAGCAGGATGAAAGATCGAGCTCTGCCACCGAGAGGAATAAACTCTGCAGGTCTTGGTCAATACCCATCAATGCTCACACAACTCAACACAGTTGCCACTAAGGGAGTTACTTGAAACCATTATGGTCAAGTGTTAGATTTAAAGCGAGTGTTGTTGGGACTGTGCTAGGAACAGATTGTTATAACTAATCATGTCATCATATGAGCTACCATGACATACTTTGCTGGGTTGTTTGCCAACAGGAAAAGATCAGATGATGTGTCGGTGTGCCTTTCCAAACTGTAGGTAGAATTTAGTCAAGTTATAGATACAGCTCGAGAAAAATGAGCATCAAAGCCCACAGGAGACAACTGATCACAATTGTATGTGTCACATCAAGTGTATGAGTCTGAATACTTCTCTTCATAAGAGACTTTTTTTTTAGTTTGACAATTTATGGGTGTGTTTCACAGCGAATCGTGGTCCACATTATTGATATGGCTTGGTTTCTACTCCGGATGCCCTTCCTGACGCAACCCTTTTCACCCAGATTGGGATCGTCACTACTATACACTGGTTTTTGCATCCTATTGGCTAAGGTTGCAGTTCAATCTCTCGGCGCTGGTTTGAATAGACAAAAAGTTTACATAGATCAACATAGGGTGGGAGGGAGATCTGAGAAGTATTAATATCATTTACATCATTTCTGGTGGGATAAATAGGGATAAAATGAACATTTGGACGTATGAACAGCTCTTTGAAACCAATCAAATTCATAAGTAAATGGTCCACTGTACTATGATTTCTTATAAAATGTAGTTTTCTATAAAGTGAGATGTGCTCAGTGGGTTTGAATGCATAATTGAAACATATCTCGCATGTTATTAGGGAAAACCGAAAAAAGTTCAGTCTAGCACTGCCCTAACCTCCTTGGTCATCTAGACTTTCTGTTTAAAAAATTAAAATTAAAAAAGCTTTTGGGCCAGAACATGCAAAATCCAAATCTTTCTCGTCTTTCCAGTTATTTCTCCCAAGTCACTTATGCTTTGTATCACCCCCCATCACTCACATAATAATTGGTCCAAAGGAAATGAGTGAGGCTAATTTGTATTTCCTCTTTGATGCCTTGCCGACTGCAGCAAAGACGTTGGGTTTGTGCCTAATTGGTTTTTTCCAGGTCTCTGACTGTGCAGGTTGTGGTCTGTCTGATGTCTGATAGGTGTTTATCACTGGGCTAGAGGCCTCATTTGTTCACTTTCACACCAGGACTGGGGTTACTGAACTGACCACCAAAGTAAATGAGCTGGTCAGTGATGTAATTACAGTGATGTATTGTCTAGGAGTTCTCCCAGGGTAAATTGTGTGACTGTTCCAATCAGTCCAGTCAGTGGTAGACAGTCTGACCCTGGTTTAAATGAATCACTTGATTGATGTGAGTACATTTGTCTTATTAAGCCAACTGATGATGCTTGGTTAATGTGAAATGATTATAGAGTGGGGTATTTTTGCAGGTGCACTCAACAAAGAACAATTCGAATGTGGACTAGGCCATTAATAGTACTAATTACAGAACTGATGAAGCACTTTAGAAACCTCCAACTGCCTTGACTAACTACTGCCCATTTTAATCCTTACAGCGATAATTTTATAAATTGATGTAAATTATTTAAATTGCTTGCTTTTTTTTTCTTTTCTTCACAGTTTCCCATCAGGAAATGCGCCCATTTACAAGATTTGTCCGATTCCGGGAGCAGTAAATTAGGACTCATCACACCCCCAGCCGCTGAACGCAATTCACTTGTAACCGTTGTCCCAGTCATCTTGGCTCCCCCCTGGTTCAATTCTGAACCAAGCCTTGGGATGGAGCAAAGGGACTTAACCCGCCCTCCTCGGCCCAAAGAAAATGAGGAGTTCTTCTCAACAGTGACGACCATCAACAGGGCCGATCTCACTGAGGTAGGCCTACTGACCACCCCTGTCAAAGGGCTTGTCCTCAGCAGTGATCAACAGGAGCATGAGGAGGATGAAGATCTTGGCCTTGGTAAGGACGTTGACACCACTTCCAATGCTGACAGCGAGAAGTGGGTGCAGGGCGATAACCTCGAGGAGCAGGAATTCTCCATCAAAGAGGCCAACTTCTCAGAGGGCAGCCTTAAGCTGAAGATCCAAACCACAAAGCGGGCTAAAAAGCCACCCAAGAACCTGGAGAACTACATCTGTCCACCTGAGATTCGTGTCACCATTAAACAACCCGGTGAGCAAAAAGCACCCAAGCATGGCAGAAGCAGCAAAGGTGGAAAGGAGGAAGATCTCGGACCTCCCAGAAAGAGAGTGAGTACTTATTTATTTTTTTATTTGTTTAGATTTTTCCATGCACTCCGCACAGTCTAACTGCCACTCGGGGTCCTTACACAGCATTTGAAGACCCCACCTACATAATCTGGTCCTCCAGGTGCTGCAAATGACGCTGGCTAGATGGAGCTCAAGTTTCAAACCAAGGTGTTTGGAATCTTGGCACTGGTGTACTAGCGGAATTTCCCGCTGTACCACCTGAGCCAATATTAAGCCTGTGTTTGTTCATGTATTAATAGAACTAGGCAGTTGGGTGGTACAACTGGGTTAAAAGACAAAACTACTACATCGAACAAGCAGCATCGAATGTGATAATAAACACCAGACTAATGCGAACGACTAGAAAAGAAGCAATCGTCTTGTAAAACCTATTTTCTGGTAACCCAAGGTAATGTTTTCAGTAGTTTAGGTTTTCATGCAGAACTCGACAAAGAGACATGACCAATCTTTAATATTAACAGCATAAAATAAAATGCAATTTTTACCAGCTTCTTGTTGTCTGACTCTGGATATGGCTTCATAGTCATCGTTAGACAAGACTTGAATGTTTGGCCTGACGCCAAGGTTAGACAGTTGTGTTTTGCATGCTGTCAATTCTGTCTGTGTCTGTTCCGTTGGCTGCATGTCAAATGAAGGGTGTCCAGGCTCGGATGTGTTGCTTCTACAAGTCTGCTGTTAATCCTCTGTGGGTTAAAGACTCGAGGAGTTGAGTAGATTTGCATGTGGATCATGCTTTATAGCTACTTCAGTTCTTCTCGCCAGATTCATCAGTGAAAAATATCATCTAGGTGAAACAGTTTCTGTTACGATGATTTAGGGATTAAAAAATTTAGGAGAGCTGGTGTCCTGATCGAATTCGAGCATTAATGCAGGAACTTTACTGTTACACATAGTTCACTGTGTAGAACAGACGGTAATCAATGCTTTAAAATTCATTTACACATCCCCGTTTCGTATTCTTGATTCACTGTCAAGAAGACCAACCACAGGCAGCATTTGATTTATGGCACATGTGTCCAAACACTGTCAATTATTTATTTTGGACAGATTGGTCAATGACACCTCCAATTGTGTCAAGGCCGAGATAAACGCTGGTGTGCTGTAGATAAGTGCGGCGCGTTCTATGGCACTATTTCAAAACACACATGGCTAATTTGTCCATTTTTAGTTTGCAACCATTAAACCCATTTAGTGGACCAAACATTTTCATGTTTCTCATTGTTCCATGAGTTTTCATACCAACTGTATGGCAATATGTATGATTTTAGAAGCTATGGGGAGGAGTGACTGGTGCTGCCATAGACAGAGCCTGTAATTTACCCATAATTAGGGAGAAAATGCATGCTTACAGAATCAGAGCTGAAGTGCAGACATCAGCATCTTTCAGTTGATGGACCACAAGCTAACATTAATTGTTTTTTTTCTATTAAATAAGACTAGAATTAAATGACAGGACATATTTCTAAAATTGGATGAAATACTTACAGAATGATTCATGTTTACTTCTATATGAGTCTTGTAGCACGTGTTAATATGAATGTATTTATAAGTATGACTTGGTAAATGTAATGCAGTCTAAATAGGCTGTTGTTATTTGCATTAATGTCACAGAGATTCAAGTCTTTTAACATAATTTCAGCTATTCAAGTGTACACTGATACAAAATGTTCCTTTTAGGACCATGCTGCAAAACGGTTTCTTGGTGCACTGATTATATTTGTGGATGACACGGTAATTTTTGGACTATTCCATTAACAAAATACTATCTTGTTTTTTTTTCTATAAACTGGACTATGAATTCTAATAGAATAGAACAATACTACTCATTTTGGTCAAACACATAAACAGATATTGGATTCGACATCCTGCTCGAATGCTGAATATTGGTATAGAATCTAGGGATGTCGTTTTTTACTTTGCTTCCAAGTCGATATAAAATAATAATAATAAAAATACCAAGTGCCAAGTTGAATTGGTACCAGATTTACGTAGAGAACCATCGAGCAACAATATCACTTTTAGATGGATCTCCATGATTATTTGTTAGGGTCAAGATGTAGTTAGCGGGTTTACAACTCAGGTTCATGATGCCTGAAAACCAGTTTATTAATGTATGGAGTCCACTAGGCTTATTGTAGATTATTGTTCATTCAACACTTAACACTCAAACTACATCAAATCATGTTTGCGTATGCCACATTGTGAAAGTTAGACGTTGATGGAAAGTTCATTCAACATGAGTTAAACTGATTAAAACCTTATTAAACTACTGATAACTGATTAAAATACTGCAAAACTAAAATAAATGAATAAATATAGACTGATAATGTGGAAAACGTTGCATCTCCATCGAACTACTATTCCATTTAAAAAAATAAGTGTGTTTCATTTCATAACTCAGGACTTTTCAGTACATTGTGTCATATATACGTGGTAACCATTCATTAAGGTTTAAAAAATTTGCTAACAACAAAGGCTTTGGCTTGGCTTCAAAGCACATGTGAAGGGGGAGGTAAAGAATGACCAGGCTTGGTGGTGGTTTGTCTAACAGCGGTTTGAGGAGGGAAGCCTGAAGTGCAGCTGTCTCTTTTTGGCAATCTCCACATTGACCACAGACAGAGGGTCAAAAAGGCCAGGAGGAGGAACAGAGGAGGTGGTCTTGCGCCATCCTCTAAAGGATAGTCATGTCTATAGAAAAGCGTTCCAAAGAGGTGAAGAGACGCCAAGGCCCAACCCCCCAACACACACACACACACACACACACACACACACACACACACGACTGCATTGTAGACAGTTTACTGTGCTGTTGTACATCTATATGTACAAAACATATTTAGTAATCTGACATGTCAACTTGCTCTGTGATTTGAAGCAGTGTGTGAAATTCTTAAATCAAGTTTCAAAAACTTAAACTCATTTATTTAATAGCATTAAATGTATCTGTTATTATAACAAGAATCTTGGAGACATGATTTACTCACGTTTTCATCATTTCTGTATGATATAATAATTCTGGTTTATTTAGCCGTATTCGATTTTTCTATACGATGGCTGTACCATGGTTATACCACTGGCAAGTACGCCCAGCCGACCGGTAGCAAAGTCAAAGTTCGAACTGGGTGTTCAGAATGTTGGCGCTGGTGTGTTAGTGGAATATCCAACTGTGCCTATAATTTGACTAAGAAAGCACACAAAAAGATGTGCTAGTGTACAAGGTAGTATGTACTCCACTACATATTGTATTAAAACGACAGTGGACCTTTTCATTCATGAACATTTGTGGTTACGAACTTTTTTTCCAAATTTAACGTACAAAAAAGCTATTTTCAGTCAATGTGTTAACTTAGTAAGTGTTCAACGTGGATCAATGTAAATTAGAATCTTCTTAGTTCACTTTGTAGGGAGTAAGACTGCAAGGTGGCTGATTAGGTTTTGGAACACACTCTGTACTGTACTGAAATGCGATGTGCGTGATTATGTACTGTACTGTTCATAATTGCTTTGTACAGTGATGTTTATTCCATAATTTAAGATTAAAGTGAAAATATGCTTGTATTTATAACAGCAAGACTGTTTAATTAGGGATTAGGTTGGGATGGAGGCTTGGGGAAGTCATTTTTATTATGACGGATCATAGGTTTAACATACGGACATTTCGGAACAAATTTGTAAGTCGAGGGTCTACTGGATCTTCCAAAACAACACTGTTGGAGTGTTGGAGCGGTGTCCCTGCTGCACAGTTGGTAGTCGGGTGCGTATAAACACACAGCGTGTAACCGATGTGATCTTTTCATTAGGAATAATCCAGTCCTGATCTTTTCCGTATCCGCATGTTAAGGCGTCGCGGCCGCCACCTCCTCGGGTCTCTCAGTTCCAAGCTGCGTGGGGTCAGGGGTTAGCGCGTAATTGAAACCGGTGAAGGTTCGCTGAGAATAGGGCTTTACCTCAGCGCGCTCGGCGTGTGACAGCTGCTCGCCGGAACGGCCTCCTTTCCCTCCCCTCCGCTAATGAAATCATGTCGTCAAGGACTGTAGCCGTTTCGACAAACCGGCCCCCTTTTGATGAATTACTGTGATTAGCTGTAACGGGGATTACCGATATCCTCAATGCTGACTGAGGTACTTGTGAGAGTTGTGGTGAAGGCTAGGTGTGTTGTCGAGTGGCTCGGAAAATGTGTGTAACGTTACAGAAATGTGATTCGCCCATACAAAGGTGCCCCTGTGACCGCACTGCCAGGAATAGAGCTCTAAAATGCCCTGTGTCTGGATGCGCAATTAGCCGGTGCGAACATGCAGAGGTCAGGGTGTTCTTGTCGTTTCCATTAGCGTGTCCGTAGGCTTTTACGAATAGCATGCAGGTTGGATTCAACCCTTAGCTGCTTTCATTTCGTCAGGTTGTATCGAATTTGTTCTTAAAATAACAATATTGACAAGTGTTTATCAGGAAAAAAGGAGCTTATCGAATGGGAATCACAGTTCAGGTGAATAAAAGATGGATGTGGATGTCTGGCGAGACCTACTTGTCTTGAAGTGTATTTTCTATTTGTCTCCAGTATCACCCCTGTGGTTTAGCCCTGTCGAGGGTTCATTGTGATGACAAGCTGGATAGAAACCAGATCGATGTGTGTATATGTGTGTGTGTGTGTGTGTGTGTGTGTGTGTGCTATAAGGACCAGACTGGGGGATCTTTGCTCGGTGCTGTGTGTTTGACGACGGCGCTTTGATTGTCAGTCGTTTCCACCACGCTGCCTGTGCTCAGTGGTGCGAGTTTGTCAGGGGAGGGCAAGATCGAGGCCCACTGGTTCAACACCCCTGGGGCGTTCTGATAAGAAACCCGTGTGGGTCGTTTTTCCATCCCGGCCGGCATTTAATGGGAACTTTAGGTTCGGGTTTTACATCGGGAGGTTACATCACACCAAAATGAGGTGGCGGTTTAAAAATATTAGCGTAGATCGTCTGGCGTGATTCTGTTTGGGTAGCTGAACTAACATGATTAGATTCAGGATGAAAGTAATATTCAATGTCGAAAGCCATGACTGATTTACAGTCGAGTCATGCTCAAATAGCACTTAGGATTAGGTCAGAGTATTGTTATATATGTATAAAACTAAATAAGTAAATACCAGGGTTGACATTTCACCGTGTCATGTTTAATCAGTACAACAATCTTGGTGTTTGACAAGCTACCTGACCAGGCCTACCTGCGCAGTGATAAATGCAAATCCATTCCCCAAATTGTAGTTCCTTTTTTTGGAAGGAGGAAGGAGACTGAGGACTGTGACCACTCAAGCAAAGTCAACAAGACACAAAGCAGATTAATACGCAAGTGCTAAACTAAATTTTCTTAATGAGACAAGGTGCTATGCTATTAAACTACTGTTAATGCTTAATAACTTAAATAAAGAACTGCGCTTTTTGTGCTTCTTCCGTGATCATATTTGATGCCATTGGTACAATAACTACAACAAATACAATATTTATAATAAGTTGACTATTATCTGATTATTAAAAAGTGTCTTTAGTGCACTTGAGTAAGATTAAGTTATGTACATGTAGTTTATATAATACAAATAAAAAGCCCTTATACATCAGCATCACCTTATACATTCAGCATTTAGCAGATATCCAAAGCGACTCACAGTACATTTACAGTATACAGTCTGAGCAATGAGGGTTAAGGGCCTTACTCAAGGGCCCAACAGCAGTAACCTAGCAGTGGTCAGGTTTGAACCGATGATTTTTGGATTACTAGTCAATTACCTTAACCACTACCACCTCTACATTTACATGCTTATAGATTTCTACTTTCTATAATCACAAACATCCTGTTCAAACAAAACCAAAGCACACCAGAGCTGGGAGTTCGAATACATTGTATCAAGTCTCTGCTAGCCACCTGGAGTAATCAGCCACATGAACAATGATTGGCCCTTTGTTTATACAGGGCTGAGGTATTCAAATGCACAGAAAGCATAAGATCTCAGTGACGCAGAGCAATAGAAAGGTACATTAAAAAAACTACAAACGGACAAACACTGAGAACGTTTCATCATCAAGATGTTAAGAGAACACAGGTTAGTTGGAACACATTTTGCATTTTACATTTTAGACCTGAGCTTAAAATGTGTGAAACCTTCATCACCCTGAACATTTACTCACGTCTCATGATGCTAATTCTGACATCACCAGGCAGACTTAATATTCAGTACAGCAGTGTTTAGTTTGGAATGCATTGGATTGGAGGAACGACGCTTCAAAAAGGACATCTTTATGTGCTAGTTGCGACCATACACTGATCTACCAGTATGAGAAGAAGGGAGTTACAGAGCAGTAGAAGTTAAATAACAGTAAATTATTATTTACCTTGTTTATTCGAAAAACAGCCATCCTGAGACCTCACTACTGGAAAATCTAGTTCAACCAAAAGCTTAAATAGATCATTATTGAATGAATAGCAGGAGTCATTCAATTTTTTCATTTCTTAAGTGTGTATACATCTAGGACGTTTGCGAAAAATCTATTTTCATCATGTCTGCATAAACAGATTTACACAATATCCATTGATCTGGGTCATTTGTGAATGGTGGATTAATGACTTTCTTGGCAGATACCGCATACGTGTACGAACCAGGTGAATAGGCTACTCTGAATTGCTCTTGTATCTGGCAAAAGGTTTCTGATGCGCTGGCACTTCAACTGTCAAGTATTCTGAGACTTTAAACCTACCACACCAAGATAAGATTAATAAGATGAATTCATGAATAAAATGAACAGTTTAGTCAATGTAACATTGAAATATTTAGGGGTTGGAGTAATGCATTCTAGCAGATATTTGTACAAATCTTTTATTAGTGATTTCAGTCACTGGGTCACCATGACCATTTTTAAAAGATATATTTCCATATAAGCATATAGACAGCTCCACCCAGGATAAAAGTAGTGGAGAAAAAGGTGAAGAAATGGTTTCTGTAGTGGGTTAAATGTTGCCTTTGTGCAGTAATGACTGGGGAGTCTGGCAGGGAGCAGATGGGCTAGCTTTCTCTTATTGTCTCCTTCTTTTTTTCATTCTTTCTCTTGCTCTTGTACTTCTTCGTTTTCTCTCTCACCCCCACCTCCCTCTCTCTTACTAGCTCTTTCTCTCTTTTTTCATTTTGGCTGAACTAATATGCCAGATGGTGGCAAAGAGGAAAGGCCAACAAGTGAGCCTGGGCATATGGGGAGCCTGGTTAAAATGGGACCCCACTGTGGAGGGGGATGGGCAGGGGACGTGTGATACAATAGCAGGTAATTAAGGGTGGGACTTGACTTCGACACCGAGCCTTTGTGCGGTGAAAAATATTTTTCGGAAAACCTGCCGTCAGTATCAGGCAACACTGATGTACGTCAAACGGTCTCCGTGATCCTGCTCAGTCAAGCGTGATTACTTTCTCACTGTTTACATCTGTGTTTTCTTCTCATTAGCGAGATACCCTGTTGAACTGAAGGAAGTCAGAAACTTGACAGTAATAGACACATCGGTCAATTTATTTCTCCAATTTATTTTGTTCGCCAAGTTTGGTAAAATCATGCATATGGCATCCGTATGTTGCCCTGGAGCTTACAGATAAATTAGATGTTTTTCATTTTATCTGAAGGGAAGCCATATGTTTGTTAGGACTGATTGTTTTAATACACAAAAACGATGAAACGTTGAACATCTTATGTTCAAGTAGAAGCAGAACAAAGGTTTATACTTTGCGCGAAGTTGTAAATCAGGAATTGGGTCCGGCAAAGTTTGCATTTCACTTTTCCTCCCATTCTGCTGAGCTCTGATTCTATACAAACTGTCATGAGAAACCCATTTGACCTGCCTTGCTCAGGCACAGACCCATCAGGCTGACACGTGGAACTGAGAGAGAACCGACAAGTGCACCTACCCAAGGCTGTTTGGTCCACTCTGTCAGTAACCAATCACGTCTGACCAGACACACAACCAGCCAATAGCACTGCTGAGATTTGTCCTCCAGATCTACCTTTCCAAATGGTAGCGATTACTGTAATTCATCACTGCACTACCCGAGAGATCACCTTGGTCCTTTACCAGGGATGTAACGATTCACCACGAAATGATTAAGGAATCGATTCACGTGGCATGATTCAAATCGATATTTATGTTTATTTAACTGATATTCACTGTAACCAGCTGAGGGTATTGCAACTGTTCACCTACGTTGCCAAATTGGGCTTAATTCAAAATAGTCTCAACCTCAGGAATAAAAGAGAATGACTAGCTTCTTACTCCTAAAGACCCCTGGTGTGACGCAGTGCCAATGTACTCAACGCCTGACGATTTTAATTATATAAAATTCAGCTCTTTTTTTGTTTGGACAGACAGTGGAAGTTAGTTCCATCGGAGTCTCTTGACATCGTGAAACAATCATTAAAAGCCACCTTTTAGTCATTGTCATTGTTTTTAAATGATAGAGAACTACTATTTTATCAAATTACAACACTGTATAAGAAAATAGGGATAAGAAGATCTCTAAGATAATCTATGACACAGTTAGTGTACCTGTATTGAAGCATGACTGGTCGATAGCACAGCTGAGACTCAAACTCGAAAGAAGCCTAATATGAATGCTCCCTGGGTCTACACAAGCTATTATATACTTTAGATTTAGATTTTTATGAAGTAAAACCTTTAGCGCCTTTAACATTTACTCAAGTCTGAAATACACACTTGCACATTCAATCCCTTGAGTCAGAGTGTTAGGCTCTCCAACTCTGTGTATGTACACAAGCTCATGTTCAATGACCCATCTAAAGCCTGGCTTTAGTATTTCCGTGATCTACTGCTCTGGACCTGCTCTTCATGACACATGTATCATATTTTCTCTGGGCCTCATTCACCTGGGAGCATCCAGTAAAATAGTCAGCAGTGATTACAGGCAAAGAAATATAGATCCTGCACTTCCCCTGTCCCCCACCGATGTATGTGATGTACTCCAATCACTCCTATCTTCATCCCCAGTAGCTGTCTGGTCTTCATTTTCTCGTTACACGTTCATCTACCTTCTCATCGATGGGAGCCAAATTTAAAATCCATTTAAGAGTGTGCGAGGGGCGATAAGGAAGCCCCCTTTCAAGTGGGTCTGAGACTCTCTGCCCTCCCAGACCGGCTGTTTTTGTGCGCCGATGGCGTCCGGCCATGCGCTTATCTCTGTGTCGCACAACCTCCAAACACGCCTGAAGCATTTCTCGTACAGAGTAATAAATGCAGTGTAATCATTAAGAGCTAGTCTGGTGTAGTCGTTGGAATATTAATGTGGCCGACCACGCTCAACAGAGTCGATACGGGACTCCCATCCGCTCTGGATGTGGGGTATTTTTAACAAGCTATTTGTCTTTGAGGCAACGGTGTTGGTGACTTGGGAGGAAATTGTAGGCAGTTGAGAGGTCAGGAGGGTGACCCCTGTGGGGAGGATAGTTACTTGAAAGGGGCAGGAGAATGGGCTGAGCTGGCTTATTTATCACTTCCCTTGATTTTAGCCGGTAGATTTGGAGAACCCTGTATAAAAAGTGGGTGAGCCGTGATTGATTTTGTGTCTGGCTTGTAGAAAACAGCCTGTTAAAAAAAGACAACTGGAATATTGTACTACTGTTGTTAATGACAACGATTCATACAGATATAATAAAGCATTGATATCCAGAGATGCAAAATACACAGATCAACCATATCTTTATGGCCGCCTGTATACTATTGTGTTGGTGCCCCAAAACAGCCCTGAAATTGTGCCTCACTGCATTAACTTCTTCAGCAATTGAGCTACAGTGGCTTGTATGTTGGACCAATCCACCTTGGCTACTCATGACCCTGTCACCGGCTTATCACTGTTTCTTGGACCACTTTTAATGGATACTGGCCACCGCCTACATTTTTTCTTTCAGCAACTCCTGTATCAGGGGTCAGCAAGGCTTATCTGGTCTGCATACCAGACTTGGCTTAGCTTTTACGCTGGATGCCTTTTCTTTATTTATCACAGCTTGGGTTCAGCACTAAGGGTGAACTGACAAGTGCTTCTCCCAATGGCTAGGCTGTTTTGTCCACCGTTAAACATAACCATGTCATGACTGCACGGACTAACACCCAGCCAATAGAACTGCTTTCTGAGATTTGTACCTCAGATCCCTAGATCTAAATGGTTGCATCTATGCTACTTTACTTCTGCGCCATCAAAAGCGTCTAAAATGCCGAACAGATATTGGATCAGCTTAAGCAGTGACTATAAAGACATCAAAGAGTTCTCACACTTATTTTGTGTAACCTAATGTGCTTCTGACAGATGGTAGAAAATCAGTAGGAATTCTGGAATTTTCTGCAATGAGATGCTACTCCCACCTAGAGGTGATTGGAAACACCCAAAGCGTGCACAGGGATAATTGCTTTTGTAGTGATGTCTTATTTATTTTTTCCTTGTGGGCTTGGAATAGATAAATAGATAGATAGACAGACAGAAAGATAGATACTTACTTTACTGATCCAGACGGGAAATATTTGAATAATAATAAATAAATACATTATTATTATTATATATTATTTCATTATTTGTGTTATGATATATTGTTAATATAGTAATAAGTAAATAAATAATAATAATAATAGTAAATTCTCCTCAGGACCTGGTGGTATAGGTGATGTACAATTTGGATAATACCAGAATTATTGACTGGATCAAATAAAACAATTGTGCTTTATTAAGAAGGTTGCATTTTTTTTCTGGTGTCTTGTTTTCAAGCCTAGTCATTATATGAGCTTGAATTTATTTTTGGGCTACTGATCTGGAAGAGATGTTTTCTGTCCTGTCCTTTCTGATATATGGGGGGTTAGGGAAAGAGAGAGATTTGATAGAGATGGGGGTGCAGTGAGAGCTGTGTCTGTATGATTTACTACCACTAAAGACCAGCTGTCCCTCTGTGCCTGTCCAGCCTAACCCCCACTACACAGACTGCAAACGACACACACACACACACACACACACACACACACACACACACACACACACAGGCCCACGCACCCTGCCACTCCATGTGTTCCTCCCACTTGAGCAGGCCCTGGTGCTGCTCTTTAATAAAGCCATATCCACCAGGCCTCTTCATCAGCGCTGGCTAACATGGTGAGCTTGCTAGACTGATAACATGCTACCCGTGTTTTATAATGGTATATGAATGTTGATTGATAAGTAGTCATGGTTTGGAATGGCAATGTGGGGGTATTTAGTGTGTGTGTGTGTGTATGTGTGTGTGTGAGAGAGAGAGAGAGTGTGCACATAGGGTCAGGGTTTAGACAACTGGAATCTCCCTACTGATGAGACCTTTAGATTTTGAGTTGTGGTTTCTATAAACAGACTTTTGCTAACCACAACCTTATGCCTGAATAGTTCTGTTGGGCAGTGCAGATGCAGAACAGCGTTTATTGTAGGAACGCGTGCTGGCATTTTGAGTAAACCGATAGTAAGGTACTAATAAACATCACTATACATCACTATTCTATTATTATTGCTCAATATTCATTCATATTTAACCATAGTAGTTCTTAATCATTGTATTACCATTGTTAATCGAAGGGGTTGAATACTTTTACTGTTAGGGTATTCAATTCTCACTCACTGTCTGAACTGCTTATCCAGTCAGGGTTGTGGGGTGGGGTGGGGTTGGGATTTCCTTTCCTAGCTTTTTAATGGGTGCAGGGAACAAAAAAACACCCTGGATGGGGCTCCAGTCCATCAAAGTGCAGACACACATACATTCACCTAAAGGGCAAATCAGTGTCTCCAATTAACCTGGTCGCTTGTTTTTGAACTGTGGGAGGAAACCATCATATACATTTTCAGCATTTAGCAGACACCTTTATCCAAAGCGACCTACATTAGTTACAGCATACAGTCTGAGCGATTAAGGGTTAAAGGCATTGCTCAAGGGCCCAACAGCAGCATCCTAGCAGTACCTTAACCACTAGGCTACTGCTTCGAATATTGAATATGATTCTGTATGACACTGTATTTAAAGTGAAGTGTAAATGTGTGGATTAAAGATCCATCAAAAAAGGTACTTTACCAACATGCTTATAATTAAATAGGTACCATGCAAAATGTTGCTGAAAGTCCTTTTGGTAAACTGGAACCATTGAGTGGAACTAGTGATGCCCCTGATTCTGTAATGGGTAATAAAATAAAGTTTACAGTCTTTGTGCTATGTTGTGTAGTATTTAATGAAGTACTGGAACATATAACAACAAGAATCTTAGTACAGTGGTTTGATCTTGGTGGTCAGGCTTGGTGTATGAGGAGGGGGCTTGAATTTTTAACGTGCAATTAAGATTTAATGATTCAAATTTAATCCTAAACAGAAAAATGGACAAATTGCATAGCAAGCAGCTACTATTTCATCAAAAATGTTACTGTTGCATGTAAGCATAGTGAGCATTCTACATCCTCTTAAATGAAGCTCATTCGGGGAATTTTCTCCCACTTCCCTCGAGTTCATAATACACTTGATATCCTCTGATGTTTCAATGAAAGACTCGAGCAAACATGAGAACATACTGTTTTGTAACTGCACAAAAGCCTTCATTGAATTGTTAGTTCACTAAGGCCTGTGAGTAGTGCTCAGAAGGAGCCCACTGTGGATCTACCATGTTTATTATCCATGCTCCATGTAGCACAAAAAGCCTGTTTGGCCAGAGTTTTAGTTAATACTGCACAGATGTCAAATTACAGTTGCGGTTCTGAGGAGATGCTTGAGGAATGTGGGAGGTTCGATGGATTGTGGGATGTGATGTTAGGGGTTTTAAAGAGAAGTAAATCTGAAGAGGTTTTACCCAGAATACATCACTTCGTGATTTTCCTTGCGGCATGTGATGTTGAATTCATTAGAGTTCATGTCAATTACCTTGCTTCTACCAGGACAGAGATGACTTTAGTCAAAACACACATTAGAATTCTTTTTGTGCAGCCATTGAGATTTAAATTCGGAGGGGAAATGCACAACCCATGTTGAGTAAGGTCACAAAATGAATGCTGTATTTTCAGGAAAAAAAACATCCTTGAACTATGGATCTCCATGATGGGATTGCGACAAGGCATAGACTAAAAAAGTATAGAATGTGAAATCTGAGGCTTTGAGATACTCCAAGACCCCAGCAGCCGTGATAGTTTTGAAAAAGAAGAACCTTGGCATCACCCTGAACCTCCTTAGAGCTGATCGTCAGACCAAACTGGCCATTTGAGCAAGAAGACCATTGGTCTGGGTGGTAAAAAAGCCAACAGTCACTCCTGAGCTCCAAAAGTCTTTTTGGATGGACAGACTTTTGGGAAGTAAGACGGTTGTGAAAGAGCACCAAAATTCAAAACGTGGGGCAAAAAGATTTTATTAGCAAGCACATCAGTGACATGACAGTAACTCAAAGCCCAACCAAAACAACACTGGATTGGCTTTAAAACAAGAGCCTGAATTCGAGTGCCCTAGACCAAATTCTCGCCCACACTTTTGTCTCAGGGGAGACTTAAGTTCCTCCTCATCTGTCTTGATCCCACCTTAAATCTTGTAATCTTCCAAAGTCGGCCTGCTTACCCTGCTTTTCAAATTAGACCTTTCTCTGAGGGGTCTTTCCTGAGTGCTGTGCTTAGCAGTCATTGGTTGGAAAATGCCAGGACTTAAAAGAACTTTACATCATCCCCACAAAATCATCTTACATCAGTCTGTTGGCCACAATACCAAGTTACCAAAAAAGTAATGTGATAGGCTAACTTGAAACTTATTATTTGAATGCTTCACCAATGCCAGCTGTTTTATAGGTATGCACCAATTACGTAGATACAATGGCACCCGATCTCTTTATAGCAACGTGAGGTTGAGCATCCAGGTGAAGGAACAATGTCAGCAGTTTGGACGTACAGTGGACCATTGGACAGTGTTTTTCCAGTGTTGTATTTATATTTTGCAACATTTTATATCAGAAGGGCTTCAAGGAACGTTCAGAGAAAGCGGAGTGGTGAGAAACGTTGACTGCAGACTTGAAATAGATCATTTAATATAAGCAATCTCATTAAAAACATGTTTTCAAACTCAGTTTTGGCAAGTACTTAAATGCAGGTACTTGTGCTTGATGTGACAAAAGTGAGATGGTTCATTGTTGGTTCCTCTAATACTGACCTGGTGAATCTGGGTTAGCTTTTCTATCTTTTCTGCAGAAAGTCACATCTGGACCCATAGTTGTTGAATAAAACGTGTGGTGAGGAACTTCCTTCTGAGTGCTTGTCAGGTGGCGGCTAAAGTTTTTGATAGGACTGCAGCTTGTTAATTGGCTTCCCTTTATGCAACAAAAACCCTGCATGTTTTGTAAATGTGCTTCCTGCCCGTTGTTCTGCCGGGTGGCAGCTGTCTCTGCTAACCACAGGCTCTCTTGCGAGGTCTTTTTAGAATTGCTTGGGGGGGATTAGGGGGTTGCTGATTTCAAACAACCTCTAAAGTGCCTGGTGGTTAGGTTTTATGAAACCACGTCTAGGTGGTCAAGTCAGTAAAAGTAAGTAGTGGTAAACGGCTGCTCTTTTTTAATGCATGGGAAGCAGTTAAACATTGGCATTATGGTTTATACGGTGTGGTATACAGACTGTAGTATAGTTATGATGTATTTATTCTTGTAATTGAGGCATATATCACTGCTGGTAAATCATTAACACGTAGTTGTATAGGTCTTATATAGTTTTACAACACTGTTGAGAGGCTTTTCACTTGCAAACAAAAACCTACCTGTTTGGACACTTTGGAAATATAATGAATAAATGAGTGGCATTAGTGAGGCCAGATATCTGGTCACTGCTATAGTCGCAGCAGGCATGGGGGCCATGTGGCATATTGACTTTCACTAGATCTCACTTCAAGAGCAGTTGAGTTTGTCAGTGAAATGTGATCAGGCCCATCAGCTGTCTCCTGGAGATGCACCCTGCCGCTGCTGCCAAGATGTCAGTGGGGCCAGATATCTTTTCACCAAGCTTGTCTTGATCTCATTGCCCAAACGAAGTGCCATTGAAAAGCAGGTAATTAATTGTGCCAAACACAAAGGACTGTGGCTTCTCAGAGTAAGAACGCAGGGAGCACCGTGACCGAGATAAAGGATAAAGAGTCATTTAAGTAGTGGCAGCTCAAAGAAATAGACGGCTACTGCTGAGGATACGGAGTAAACGACTTCCAATTTGTCTATGAATAATAAGGTTTATTTATACACGCTTTTTTAGAACACTCTTTTTTGAAATTTGTCCTCCGTATTTTAACGTAATCTGTGCAGTAGATAAACACACATATCCACAATAGTGAACATTAGGGGGTAGTGAGCCCACAGGTTTAGAGCGGGGGGCAGCCCGGAGAGCAGTTAAGGGTTGGGTGCCTTGCTCAACGGCACTTCAGTCATAACCTGTCTGCTTTTTGGAATCGAACCGACAAACTTCCACTATCTATCAAGTGGTCCAAGGAAGCAACAGTGGTAAACTGGCGTCAAGTTCATGGAAAGCCAAGGCTCATTATGCATGTGGGGAGCGAAGGCTGGCCCGTGTGGTCTGTTCCAACAGACGTGCTACTTATATATATATATAAATATATATATTTAATTGCATATTTACACACAAATGACGTCACCATCTCTGCTCTATTAAAAAAGAAACTGTGCATGAATACCTTCAATCTGAGCAGAGCCTCTTAATATACAGGATTCTGTTAAAGTACACAATTTGTCCTCATTGATATCCTGTCCTTCCCAAACACTAAGTGAGTGTAAGAGCTTTGTGAACAAATGCAGAGAATTGTGTTTGTGTTGGGCTTTGTGTGAGAATGACACCAGGAGTGACCTCTCTTGAGTATTCAGTGTAGTGCCAACCAATGCGATGGCGCTCTCAGGCAGCCCAAAGCTGTGAATGAGCTCCATTCTTCTCCAGCCTGTACAAGGCTCATGAGAAACTACTAACACGCCTGGGAATTTAGATAAAAGAAACATTTAGGAGATGCTAAGCATGGTTCAAGTTTAAAATGAATAGAGGGATATTGCACTAAATACATGCTACTGTGATGTTATGATGCAGGTGTGTGGTGCAGACGTTTGGTTTGGAATAATGTCTGAGTTTATGGAATTTGACCACACAAACACCCAAAATCGCTGTAGGAGTTGGTGGAAGCATTCTATCCATGTTTTTTTATTGTGTGTGTGTGTGTGTGTGTGTGTGTTGGTTGAGGTGGGGGTACCAGCGAGTCTTTGGCCCTGTGGGATGTACAACCATTTTTCCTTCACTTTTCTGCTGCTACAGACTCTGTGGAATGCTACTTTACCATGACCTTTCACCCACACACTAAATGCAGTGGAGTGGGGGAGGGTGTGTGTTTGGAAGAAGTGTGTGTGTGTGTGTGTGTCTGGTTTGGGTGGGTGATGGTGTAATAAAAATCACGTGTTCAGGTAAAAGTACAGTTTGCTCCTGGTAGGAACAGACTTAGTCATGAAGGCTTGTGTGCCCAAGTTATTCTGGATTCAATTAAAAACATTGAGGTTTTTTTTATCTGTGTGATGTAGTATAGATAGTATAGAACCATTACACACATTACAGGAACCTTTTAGAACCATTCCATACACTACAGAAACCTTTTAAAACCATCCCATACACTAAAGGAACCTCTTAGAACTTTTCTACTGATCAAATAAACTTTTCAGAGT
>JAYDZG010000022.1:5434655-5449728 GCA_034509265.1 Microcambeva bendego
GGCTGACTCATTCAGTCTGGAATCTAAACCAAACCCAGACATGCAACACAAAGATCCACAGAATGATTATCAGGATTAAATGGAGTTTTTCTGCCATGTTTTTCAGACCTATGAGAGGCCATACAGAGTTGTGGCTCTACATGAAAACAACATGATGGATGTCCTTGGGGATAACACAAGACCAAAGCATGAGCTCAAAACTGACGGTTACCAGCTGAACTGGACAAAGCCGATGCTAAAAGAGTCAACGTCCCAAGAGAAAGATCCAGAATCAAAACAAGAATCAACATTTATTAACAAGAGCCTCCTGTCACCGGTCAACAGCCTCCTGTCACCGGTCAACACCCCCTTCTCAAAGGCACAAGTCAAAAAGGTCACGGAGGGTTCATCTGGAAGTCGGTTAGCCTCGGAAATGACTTGTCCAGGTTCTGAGTTGAATTCTTCCTCACCAGCAGATATAACATTAAGTTCGCTAGCTGAAACGAATATGTTAATGCACTCTTCAATATGTAAAGAGAAAGTCACTGAGCAAGTCTTTGGGAACATCAAAAAGAAGGATGATCGGAAAGTTTCCAACCAAAATGCAGACCAGTTATGGGGGAAAAGGGCCAACAAGGAAAGTGAGAAACAAGCTAAAGACAATTCTAAAATTAAAAAGGCAATATCTGATCAAAGCAAGAGTCAAAGAGAGGAGATTGAAAAATCCATCAACAGGACGGAAGAAGATTTCAAAACCATACCAATGCGTGTTAGACATCCAACAGATGAATCTAAAAGAAAAAACAAAAACAAAAAAATAACAGAAGACATCTCAGAGGCCCAACAAATGGTGGAAATAAAATATAGGGCTGACCAAAGTGCCCCAAAACAGAAAGTAACCAACAAAATGGAGCTAAGCACAGAAAAGCCGTTTGGAGTACATTCCCAAATTCTGGAAGAGAGATTAGCGGGAATGTCAGAAATTACAGACAAAAGAACCCCAGTTGATATACAACCGCCAAGGATTTCCCAGGAGAAGCAGGTAGAAAGGAGGCAATCGAAGGTCAAAGACAGATGGGCTTATTTAAAATCAAAGAGCTCTGCTGTACACAAAGACCTTAATCCAGTGATGCCCATTGAAGAGCCACCCTCTGCTTTCCCTATTACGCCATCAAGTCCACTCTACACAAACACAAAAAGTCTAACAGTCATCACGCCCATAAAGAAGAAACGCGGAAGGCCCAAAAAACAACCACTACTCACTGTGGAGACAATTCATGAAGGAACATCAACTAGTCCCGTCAGCCCTATTTCTCAAGATTCCCTAAGCACTACAAACAGAAGGAGGAAGAAGAATAATTTGTCAAAAATTATGCAGCAGTCTTTAAATAAATCTTCAAAAGCACCACTGGTAAAATTCCAAAAACCAGGTCAGGTTGGCATCCTAAAAAATAAAACACCCAAGGAAACGAAACTGGTTAAAATGCAAAGCATTTTGAATGAACTACTTTCCTCTTCTAACACAAGTAATCTGACTTTGAAGTCCAACGTTCCAGTTTCCAGCACCATGTCAACTGTGGCTTCAACAATCGAAGCCCATTTCGGCAAGCAAATCAATGTCAGCAAACGCGGTACTATTTATATCGGCAAAAAACGTGGAAGGAAGCCCAGAGCTGAACTTCAGACTCAGCAAGATGAGCACAAAGCCAGTGACGAGCACTTGTCTCCTGTTTCCAGTCCCTCCGAGAACCTTCTAGTGCCTTCTAATTTTTCATTTACAACCAAAATGCCTTCTCCCAGAGTCATGCAGTCTCTCTCCGCTCAGTTCTTATCAAGTGGGATAGCACACCATGCCACCACAGAAGCCAGTCAGCATGACCTGAAGACCATGCCAAATCTACAGCCCATCAGTGCTTTGCCCACAAAAACTCAGAAGGGCTTGCTTGGCAGTAACTGGAAGCTCTCTCCTCCAAGACTCATGGCCAACTCGCCTTCTCATTTGTCAGAAGTGGCATCCATCAAAGAGGTCACCCTGTCTCCAGTTAGCGAGTCCCACAGTGAAGAAACGATCCCAAGTGATAGTGGCATTGGTACGGACAACAACAGCACATCAGACCAGACTGAGAAAGGCCCAGCATCTCGCAGGAGGTACTCATTCGATCTTTGTGGATTTGAAGCGTCTGAGGCTTCCACGATTGATGCTACTAATAAATCGAACCGAGGACTCTATCAGAAGCACATTGCAACAGTTTCCACGGAAAATTTCCTTGCGCAAGAAAGCCTTAAGAAACAGAAACATAGAAGAAGGCGGAAGAGCCTAGCCAGTAGAGATAATCTTCAGTTCCTGGCTGAACTTGAGGAGCTCGTTAGCAAATTTCAGGTCTTCCGAATTTCTCACCGCTACAAGTTTTACCACGAGAATTCTTATCCTAGTATATTCCGCCTAAATTTTGACCACTACTATCCAATGTCATACTACCCCTACGACCCTGTGCACTATCTTCGCAGGAGTTCTGACAAGTCAAAGAGAAGGCGTGGAAGGCCAGCCAAGTCAAATGAACCTATAACAAAGATGCCTTTCATTCAAGGCTTTGGCTACCCAGCAGCCAGTGGCAACTACTATGCACCCTACGCGATGCCTTACACATCCATGCCTCTTGCCACAAGTATGATGAACATGGGATATTGTGGCCAGTATCCTCCTCCTTTGTATCTCACACATGCACTTGGCTCTCCAGGCTCCCATCTCATGCGGCCACCAGTTCCTCCACCAAAGTTCCACTCAGGCGGGTTGTCTAGCCTTTCTGCCACTAGCAGACACAGGATGAAGAACATGCCCCATGAGATGCAATCTCCTAGAGTGGGTGACACTCATCACTCGTCAGGGGGCTGCATGGCCGGCGTGTGTCTACACAAACGCAAACACAAGCATAAGCACAAACACAAGGAGGACCAGCACTCGTGTCCACAGAGGGACAATTTCGGTGGACTCTTTAATGGGTCTTTGCCCATGTCGAAGATAAAGGACAAGCAGAGGATCCAGCAAAGCACAGAAGCATCCTCCAAGACCACCAGGAACTACTTTGAAGTAGACACACTCTCATCATTGTCCTTATCTGACTTGCAGAGCTGTAAACGAGCCCAAGATGAGCCCCTCAACAACTTCCTGAACATCTGCACTAAGCAACCACACGAGCGCCTGCGAGCCAGCCAGGATCAGCCATTAGACTTGTTCAAGGGGAAGCACTTACAAGATGAGGGTTCCCGCACCCGCAGCAGGAGACATAGCATGGAGGAGTTCGCAGCATACAGCGACGGGGGCATGGCTTCTTTCCAGAGTGACCGAGAAGAGAGGGCCAAACAGATGTTCCATTGTGATAACACAACCACACCAGGTCAGAAACTCTTTAAGTTGTTTAATTAGACATATACTAGCACGATTAAGGTGTTTATTGAAAATCTAGTTCACACAGAATTAAAAAAAACAACAAGAACAAATAGGCTCATTTAGGCTCATTTATGTACTTTTTTACATTTAAACATCTGGTAGAGCAGGCATATTTCACGGAGGGAGACAACCATAATTCACAAAAATCTCCTTCCTCCCCTTATACCTCTGCTGCTTGCCAATGGTTTTCTTAGAAATATATTATTCACACATTTTGATTTACTTTCTACTGACATGCAATAAAAAACCCTCTCCCGTATTAAAAGCGCTGGCCAGCAGCCAGAGTTTTAATGAATCCAGCCGATTCCAGTGGAGGGGAATTGCAAGCCCTGGGCTCAGTTAGATTACATTTTTGCTCCTTGGGGAAAATCAGAGGATGAGTCACATAGTGCCTTACCCACACTACCTTCACCACCTCTAATAATTAAAGCTACACTTCGAATAGTCGTGGTGTTACAGTAGTAGACTTGCATGGTCGACACCTCGCCTTGCTCAAGTGAATGTGGATTTTTTCTTCTTCCATTTTTTCTTTCAACAAAGCAACATAATACTTGTTTTATATGTCAGGATGCTTTGCTTAGTTTGAAATAAGTGACAAGGGAACATGGCAATGATTTGTAGACACAGATTTGCATTTGTATTTGTCAATTCAATCTAGTGCTACAGCTACATGTTATTACCATTGTGTGCCCTAGGAGGACAATCTATACCTCATGTTTATTTATTCCTAACTGCCTTAACGTTTGATAAAGTGAATGCTTTATTATTACATGTATTTAATATAAAACACTCACTTTCTTAACCACTTATAGAATCAGGGTCCCCACAAGGAGACACGATCCAGGATATACAGTCCCACTTATCTTGTCTTGCCCTCCACATCTCATATATTTAATAACTCATGAATTTTTAGGCGAATGAGAAATGAAGGACTATACACATGTAAACAGGGCAACAAGAAATATGACTCTTGAAAATAGCCAGACTGAACTGATTGATACGTAATGCTCAGACCTCTTTAGCTGGCACATATTATCGAGCATTATAATATAGTATATTAATAAAATCGGTACATTTACACAAGGTTTTAAACCATGTTCCATAAATAAATAAAATAAAAACGAATCAATCCTCATATACGATATGTTTTTCCATTATTTAATTGAGAAAATTGATTTGTTTGGCAAAACTTCAATTAAAATAAATGGTATCTGTTTACCTGCCAAACTGCTGGAACAAGAATGTCTCTCTTTGTAGGGCAAATGGAATGCTTGTCTCCCTTATCAATAAAGTATTCACTTGTCCATCTGAGATAAGATCATGTGTACAAGAGAGGGCAGTAAGTGCTCTTCCCCTAGTGTGTTAATCTGCCAAATGTTATTCAATAAACTGCCACCATCCAAGGCTGGTGGATTAAGTGTCAGTTTAGATTTGGTGAGTGGAAAGTGATAGTAAACATAGTAAGTGGAGTAACACCACATTATTCTTAGTGTTTTAAATACCAGAGTGCTTATCTTTAGATAATGGAATGCCGGTAGCACGCTGATGAAAACGAGGCCAATTCAATAAAGGGGTTCAGGTAATGAAAAGAATATGTGCAGGATGTAGGTACATGCATCAAGGAATACATTGAAGACCCACTCACAAACACAACAACAGTACACAGCTCCAGATTTGTTGGCACTCAAAGGTTACCAGTGATGTCAGTGAAAGTCAGAGAGGGAACGAAGAGCCTTGCCATCGAGGATAACCTTTTATCACCTGTCTGATACCAAACAAGCAGCCGATGCAACCTCACTTTATGACCCCAAGATGTTCCCATTTTAATCCAGCCTCTGGTTCATTTGTGAATCTTAGACATTCAGTAGTCTCTTATATGTACAGATGAAACTTAATACGTTCACTTTGCAATTCCTACAAAGTTTATCCAAGCATATGTCTTGGTTTGTATATCATTATTCAACGAAACATCAGTATAAACAAATCGCCCTGATCTCCATCCGGCAAAACCAGCCAAATATCTCCAACAGTCGTCTTATTTGTTTTCTGGGATGTATAACCAGATGGAGAGGCAATCATCAAGGAGAAAGAAAAAAAGAACGAGTTCTCCCGAGACACAAGGGTGTAGGATAACTTTTTTTTAATACAGAGCACACATTTTAGACAGCTTTAGGCTTTCTGAACTCATTTCAGACAGGGTTGCCAGAAAGCCAACGTTTCCTTCACTCTGGGCTTGCTTCCAATTCTCCGATGCAAAATGGAGAGGCAGTAAATTAATCACTGATGGATCTGAGGCCACCTAGTTTATTACTCACACTCCCAGAGCTGTCTCTTCAACACGGAGACGAACTCTGCCAGCGTGATTAGAATGTGTGCCATGTGGACTAATTAAACGCATGGATGTAGTTATGTTAAGTGTTAAGTGTCTTCTGTTGCCGTCATTTTTTTCTTCGCGAGGGACATCGTTCAAGTATTTTTGCTGGCTTGGATAAAGACTGGAATTAAAAGGAATCCAAGAGACTTGCTGTTAAGGATGTAATGATGCACCACAAGACAAATGTGTCACGTTTCAATTTATGGACAATTAATCAATAATCACTTTAAACAGCTGAGGGCACTGGCACTATGCATCTTGTCTGGATGACGTCACTACGCAGAATTGCCGGGTTCCTGGGTTTTCCCAGCCGAATTATGTCAGCAGTGTTGTTTTGCATAGTTTGTACCTACGTCCGAAATAAAAGAGCATTCATTATTTAGATTACCTTAAATGTATTGTTGTCAGAGAAATTAAAAAAGAAAACATAATTCATAAGAAGTTATGACTTGTCCTTGTGAACATAGTATTGTGAATATCATCGCAGGTAGAGTGTATCATTCGATCTAATAATAGATTATTATGACCACTTCCGTTTTTTTCGACAACTGCTGTGTGTAGCTCATGAAAGAAGTTTGCTGGCTTGGTGGGTATACCCGTTCCCAGCAGGACAATGCAACACAGCAAGGAATTACCAAGATTCCAGAGTACTAAGTGTACTATGGGACCACCTTGATTGTCGTGTTCGCACCCTCCAATAGGTGTGGGATGCACTGCAGTCATCATGGCTCCAGAAACATTTGACAACCTACCAAGAATTCACCAAGTCACTCCAAGCTTTCCGTGCTGCACACATCAGGTACTCTGGATACTAGCTAGTGGTCATAATAATGTCACTCAACAGTGTAGTTAGGATCGTATTTAGCTAATATTTAGATCCGTATCTAAGGTGACCAAACACACAAGGTTCTGTATAGCAGAAATGTCAACAGTTACCAATGTCAGTACTTACCATTTCTGACTCTTCCTTTCCCTAACAGAAATGGGCTCCTACAAAAAGAGGTACAAGCGTAAAGAGATCGAGGAGATCCAGGAAGAAGTGCGCAATCGACAAGCCTTCTCCAAGATCCTGACCAGCAAGAGAAACCTGGACCACGTCAATAAGATCCTGAAGGTGAAGCGGCTCCAGCGGCAAGCCAAGACGGGCAACAACATAGTGAAGCGACGCAGAGGGAGGCCCAGAAAGCAGCCCTGCGATGACGATTTCCTGTCTCAAATGCCCGTGTTAGAGAAGTACGTAGACTTTCCTGGCAGGAGAAACGTCCACGGTGGGCCAATGTCCAATCAGTCAGAATTCTTTAGCCATGATTCTATTACGGATGCCATCGAGGCGGTGGTGTCCCGGGCCCGGACTCGGATCATAGCACAGACCTGTACAGACTCTCGACTGGAGGAGCAACTAGAGTGGCCACGGAGAGGCCGAAAGAGCAAGAAGGATGAGCATCAGATTCTCAACTGAGTTTTAGTATGGTGCACTGTGAGTTTGACTTGCACTCCTTTATCCTGCCAGAGCATTTTCAAGTTCTCTTAATCGAAATCAGAACTGAACTGTTCTTCTTGGGCATTTTATGTGATAATGAATGTGGTCTGAAGTGCCCGACTTTTGATTACACGCCATCTCTGAATGCTCTTTACTCTCTGGAAGGCCGTAACTCAAAAGATTTTCAAATGATCCCTGCGGTCATGATTTTACCAGCAAGTGTGTATGGATATTTGTACTGTGCACTTTTAGGGTTTCATTAGCCCTTTTTTTGGTTCTCACAAAACAAAGCACAGTGCGTAAAGACCATGCTGTTTAGCTGCACACACACACACACACACACACACACACACACGCCAGCGCTCAGGTTGTTCCGGGCATGATCTCATGGCAATACCATTAAAATGAACAAAACTTTACGATAGTTTCTGATGGCTAGTGATTGTATATAGGATCATAATCTACACATGTTTTAAACAAAGTAGATTCAGATTTAGTCCTGCTAAGAGAAACTACACTATTTCAATGTTTTAACCAAATAGAACAAATAGATGGCGTACACATGAACAACAGAACACAGTATTTATCAAATCGTAACGAAGTGGATGATCACAGATCGAAGGATTGTATTCAGCTATGGCAGTGTGTAAAAAAACTACAAGAATTACAGTCATAATCATTACAGCTATAGGTATTATAATCTGTTCATCATGTTGTGCATGGACTCTCCTATACTTGCATTTAAACCAACACAGCACTTACATCCGTCTGTTTATACAGGTCTAAGTATTACACAGCATCACTGTAGTATTAGTCGTTAATAACCAACAGTATCTGGAACTTTAATATCAGTCAGTTACTTAAAAGAAAGAAAAAAAACAGTAACTGAGTGGCCTTTTTCCAGAGTATGAGTATGTGCCTGCTCATAGTAGTAATATAATAATGGTATTATTTTATTACTGATAAATTAAAGTAATTAAATACATCGACATGTCTGTCAGTGTTTTCCCACAACCAAAGTTTCAGTTGAGTTGAAAAGTATTTCATGTCAGACAAGTTCATTTTTTCTTTCCGGTACTTGTAAAAGAGGGAATGTATAGATACAGGAACAATACAATGTATTAATGTAGTACGGTCATTCTAGCTCTCTCAGAAATGTATATTCTAAAGGTCATGATGCAGCGAGCTCTCCATTCGTGGTCGACATATTGGTTGTTTCATATATGTGCCTTATGTTTGTGAGTAGGTCCATGACATTTCAGGTACAGGAAACTAGGAACGGCAAGAAATCAAGTCGAAACATACGATATATATATATAGTTAACATATTTATAGGTGGTCATACATGTACATATTCCTGCTGTCTTATAGGAGGGGTATACCACAAAGCGGCGCAAGATTCATTTAACGGTATACCGGTTCGGGTCTAGAACTAACCCGGCTCAGTCACCATGGCAACCATTATTCTCCGTAGCTAACCTATTTTATGTGATTTAGTTTCATATCGTAGTGGGCCACTCACTTAATCACCAGCTTGTTTAAATAAAAAGGCTAAAATGACCCTAATCAAGTGAGAATAAAAATGATTGGGGTTTTTTTTTTCTAGAATCCGTGCAGTTTATGAGATTAAGTGCATTTAATACACACTGGATCACATGAATGTGCTTTAAATATATTAAAGTCAAATTGGTGTCATTTGTGTTTCACTCTGGTCCCAGCAATAAAGAGATAAAATGATCATTTGAAGTCTGGAAAACTCACTCACTTTCTTTATCGTTTATCCAGGTAGAGGTTGGTGCTGAGGCCATGAAGGAGTTTAAAATCCTCATTTTTTTTTTTTTACAGTTTTAAAACAAATGACCTACAAATTATTTCCTGTAAATAAATGTTACCGAAACGACTCTACATATATATTCATTTCAGTATCTTTCATCGTAAGGCTTATAAACGATACGATCATAAACCTCTGGGCACAAAGCCAGTCCACCTACTGCATGTTTTGGCAGGCGGGTGAAAGATAGATTTGAACGAAACCCTGTCTGACACCTGGAAACCATGCCAAACATCTCAAAGATGGTGACGGGCGGTGAGGTTCGAACCCAGTTGGCACACTTATGTGCTGTTGCAAATTGAACTGCAGAGCAGATACACTGAGATGAATGTTAAAGCGTGGAAGTGGTACAGCCTTCATGTGAATGTCGGATGAGGTGGGTGTGTTGAGCTTTGTGGTATAGCCCTCCGTTATATGCACTTATCAGGTCTGATTATTCCCGTTCAGATTTGGCTTACAGACAAAATCTGCTTCCTGGCTTCGTTTCATTATTTCAGTATGAACTAGAATGAGATTTTTTGAAGTATTGGCCAAAATGTGCATTCGACAATTACAACGTACAAAATACGACACGTTAAAAAGACCAAATTATTTATTTTGTCCCATCCGGGAGGAAGGGTTACATTTGTTTAGAAGGGTTTTTATGACTTCTTTTTTTTTTTTACTATGCACCAGTTTCTAGCTGCAAATCGACCAACATCTAATGACTTTTTATGACTAGTTTTATTTAGTTTGTTGACAAAGTGGGCTTAAAACTAGCGGATCAAATACTATAATCTGTAACCTGAAACCTGAAACAAGTGACTATCATTTTTTGCAATTGTACTGTGCAGGGCAAAAAAAAATAAAATAAAAATCAGCCACTGAGCAGTGGAGCCTTAATCATCATGTTACCTTCAACAAGATAAAACTGTAAATAGTAGAATCGCGTGTGCTACTGCGTGGACTAGCTGTGCTTGCTCTACATGGAACTGCCTTGGAAAAAAAAAAAGGAAAACCGAACAAAAAAAATCATAAAAGAAAGAAATACATCCATAAAACTAAATACATTTTCATTCTTTCCTTACCTTGATCAGTGATGATGATGCATTAGAGCCAAGAGTCAGATTCGGCAGCTATTTACGTCACCTGTGAAAACAACCAAACAAACATCCAATACTTAAAGCTAAACCCATAGTAACAGTAACATATAGAAATATACGGTCAAATAAACAGTAACCAAAATAGCAGTATTATTAATTGGTATAACAGGTATTGACTTATCAACGAAGATGTAATTTGCAAGGTGTTCTTGGCAGCTCATATTTTTCTCTACCAGCTGATAAAATGGTGCCTTGTAAAATGCATTTTGGCTGTAAAAATAACAGTAGCTCATGACACCGTATCTTAACACAAAGGTTTATTCGGTTAGAATGACTTCATATAGTAATAATCAGTTCGAATATTAACAGCAGTCATATCCATCGTAATCTTTACTGCTATTAAAGAAATTCCAGTGCAAACGAAGTGCGAATAAAAGGGCAGTGTACTGAATAATTCCACATGATTTCATTCTTTTATTGGTATTGGTACTTTCACCATTGTGATCATGCATTTCAGATTTCTGAACCAGCATGCCCTAATTGATTGTATGCACACAAAGAAAATTTGGAGATCTTATATATTGTTTGATACTTTTTTAAAAACTAATTTTTAATTCATAATGCATTTTGTAAATTGTATTAATATGAATAAACAGCAAATAATGGACATATATAGGAAAGAATAATATTGATATACGCAAGCATATGCATTGTACATAACCTGTATGTAGGTACTGTATATGCTCTTATGTTTTTTTTGTGTAGCGGTATATACACACACATTTAAAGAAACTTATACTGCACTGTACATATGTACATACATTTAAGCTCGCATGTGTTGGCTTATATTTGTTGTTTATGATCTTGTAGAGATTTTGTTATTTTTTTTTCTCTTTCAAGCTCCACTTTTTGTGCAACCATCTCAGTGCAGTATTGAGCACTTAATTACACTTGATCTAGTTCATGTCATACATTGTGCAAAAAAAATAATAAAACTGAATTTATCAAACGTATTACATTTGTTTTATTTTCCTACATAGTGCTGAGGTGTCTGAATGACAGGACCTCTGTTCGAAAGAATACCTGGATGAATAAAAGCATGAATGAATAAAGACTGAATGAATAAAATGAATGGGTAGAATTAATGAATAAATGAATTCATCGAATGGATCCTTTTGGCTGATCTCGTTAGGCGTCGCCATAGTGGATCATTCATCTGCATTTTGGATGTGGAACAGTTTTAACCTCGGTTCTCCTTCCCGATGCAACCCCGCTGTTAATCCGGGCTCGGGACCGGCACCAAGAGTGCACCGATGTGTCCCCTCAATAGCTAGGTTTAAATACTCTGTATTTGTGAGACTATCCTTGGATTTAAACTTTGGAACTCAGGGCCAAACTCTTGTTCAGAGTTTGGCTTGAGTGGTGCTGCAAAGCATCAATTGAATAACCACCAAATCCACTCAAAAATTGACCATATACATCTATATGTCCTTGTCTTTTTCTCACTCTTTCACTTTTAAACTTTTATGATGACATGGTTTCCTATGGAGTGAGCAGTGCAGCTTAAATTTCCCCTTAAACGTGCCTTGTGCTATTTTGCTGCACTGTGCTCGTAATTTTACCCTAAACCAGAGGACCCGTTTAACCGATAGTTAATGACCTAATTGTTAATTTTACAAATGAAGTAGTAAATAAATTAAATTAAGTAAATAATGTGTACCAGGAGCTGCTTCTGATGATGCTAAAACCAGGCAATTAAAGATACCCAATGTTCTTGCTTGACCACTAATGGCATTATCATCTGAGCATAAAGTGAACAACCACAAATTATATGTATTCAATTCTCATAATAGCTGGGTAAACAAACAGCTTTCTAAATCAACCCTACCAAAGCCTTATATACTTTGAATTGTGGGCACAGAGCTTATTGTTGAGTTTAAGTTTATTTAAAGCAAATGCTTAAGGTAGCTTGGTCCTTCATGATTTGTGATGTGATGTGACTTTGCCACCATGCAAATAAATATATAAAGATATATTTAAATAAATAAAGATATGATTTATTGAAATATATTATGATAGAACACTGAGTGCTACTTTAACGGGAAACGATACATATAAATATATATTGAATTGAAAGATCCGCCAAATATTAACAGTCCTCGAACAGACATTCGAATTTCTAATGAAAGCCTGATGACGGTCATTTGCGAATCTAAATGAAGTATTGCCGTTTCACTGAGCACATCTGGCTTGTGTCGGCACAATCTGTAGTGGTAAGCAGTGTAGTAGAGGGAATCCCCACTCCCCAAGGCCTCACGCGCTCCCCCTCATTGTACTACTCCAACGCTGCATATGAGAGATAAATGGATTGAGCTGCGTCCTGCCCGTTGGTTGGTGGAGACAAAGTGAAAAGTGCTTCACCATAGGCCTGTGCTTCTCTGTAAAATTCCTGTTGCCATGGCAGCTGGGTGAACTGCCCAAATATTCTGGAGCAACGCTGGGATAAAATGTCTCAACTCAATCTGGCAACTGCATACATTTAAGGAAGTGAGACGGGCATGTGGAGTGATCTCAGGGCACTGTGGCGGTGTGATTACTGTCAGGGATGGTTATAAGCGAGTATCTTTATTTAAATGAAGAGAATGATAACAAGGCTCGGAGATTGATGATTGCAGGCCAGAATTCCTGCCGTGACTCATTTGTACTATGGAAATAAAAACCTTAGGGAATCTGTTGAATCGTTTCATTTATTCTGTAAATATCCCCACACAAACCGACAGTTTTAAAATATATTATACACCGCCAAGTCAGAGTTATGATCATACGTTCTGATTATCTTCGCTGGGTATTCCAGCAAGACGATGCGAAACATGTCACATGGCTAGAAATATCCCATTTTTGTTGGAAGAACATGCCCAAGACTTCAATGTACTACCTTGTTTCCCAAATTCGCCAGACTTTAACCCAGTGGAGCAGCTGTGGGACCACCTCAATTGTCATTTTCACTTCATCATCATCCCCTACAATCCATCTAGCAGCTGTGAGATGCACTGCCGTTTGTGTGGCTCCAGATATCTGTGACAACCAATCAGGACCACTCTGAGTCAAGTCACTCCCAGCCCATCCACTGTCACATTAAGTATATTGGACCACAAAGGCGCAATCCCATTTTAGTTAAATAATGTCTTATTGTTCTGTTTATGCAGTTTCTCAAAGTATAGTCATATTTAATTAAGGTGCTTCTTCATACTTCTGGCCCCTCCGACATGTGTGCAGAAGACATCCGCTTTAATTCACCAGCACAAAGCGGGGTCACACCGGGATCCATATTGCATACAAAGAGTCACACCCTGATCTGCATTATTCATCATCTCTGTGCAAGCAGCAGCATCCAGCCTTAGTCATGTTCAGTCAAGTCTGTGTGGGTGTCTGGCTGGCCCACATTAAATCATAAGTACACATTCATATATAAATCTTCTTCTTTCTTTTGCTCTAGTTTGGGATTGCCACACAGGAGCATGATTGATTCTCCCTGACACAACTCTCCCTATTTATCCTAGTGGATAGATACTTATATAGGAGAATATAATCTCTCCAAGGACGTAGTTGCGTGTTTATAGACTGTAAGAAGGAAACCTGAGCTCCCAGATGAAACCCACACAGACACAGGGAGAACATGCAAACTCTACACAGAAAGGACCCGGAAGCGCCCGTCTGGGGATTGAACCCAGGACCTTCTTGTTGCTTTCATTCCTGAATTATTACAATTATTACAAAAATGTTTTGCATTTGTAATTTAAAAACCAGTGGTTAGTGCCTGCACACATACTTTAGTTCACCACCATCGATATTGGCAAAATGTATAGACATAAAGTAAAAATAAAGGTGTATCCTATTGTTTTTTAGATTATGATCATACACACATAATTTCTGAGAGTTTATAATAACATTTACGCGCACTTTAAACCCTTTTGCTCAAATTCACTCAGATGTATGACTCTTGACTCAAGCCCAGCCAGAAGAACATCTACTCCAAGTGCACCATAATTAATTACAATCTAAAACACTCAGGCTTCCGCGGCCTTGCAGCGCTTGGCTTGAAAACAGATAGCTAGGCCCACAAGAGTCTCATTGATATGCAAATATTGCATCTATCCCTGACAGCAAATCACTCCAGGAAGAAGAAATATTCCATAGTAAATCATTTCCTCTTCAGCCCCCTTCTATTAGCACAGCTTGTGCAGAGCCCATCCTTCCATCTCCACCCTCTCATGATGCTTCCATTGACACTCGCCCCTGAATGCACCACTCGCTGTTCTGGGCGCTGCACAGCAATCAATCGGTTTGGAAAGATGCTATTCTTTATCGACGGGAGCGCGGTCCGCAGTTGCTACGGTGACAGCCTGACTCATGGCAATTTGATTACTGAATGAAGCTGTTAGGATGTGGATGCCTGCGTGAGGTGTTTTAAAATGGCCTCCCACCCCTACAAGCTGTCAACGACTGCCATCATTTTCTGTTCGGAGGGAAGTAATGGCAGACAATCAGGACGCCGTATCAATTTTCAGACCCATGCTGCTTCGCACGGGAAATCAAGGCGGTCGAAAACGACAGACGGGAATGCGAAGGAAAGGTCGGGCGATGAGAAGAAAAGTCTAAATGAGTCATATTTTGAATACAGGAATGTACATGTATGAGTTCAGGCTGGATTTTATCCGCAGGTGATCCCCGGGTCCTTTCTGAGAGGAGTTTGCATGTTCTCTCCATGTCTGTGTGGGTTTCAGTTAGTCCAAAAACATGCAGTTAGGTTAAATTCACCCTATAGGTGACTGTGTGTGTGTGTGTGTGTGTGTGTGTGTGTGTGTGTGTGTGTGTGTGT
>JAYDZG010000022.1:5502685-5512958 GCA_034509265.1 Microcambeva bendego
TATAAAATTTAGCAGTTTGATTTAAGAGACGTCTTATTTTATTTCATATGTTTTTATTTTTGCTTTTTATTAAAGCAAATGAATATCTTTTCAAATGACTCTATTAATCACTGGAATAAGAACATTCAGTCATGGATAGTAAGTGTTAGTTAAATGACAAAGGAGGTGGATTGGATAAGCGGTTAATAAAGTGAGTGAGAATTAATTAAGATTAAAACTCACTGCATTTTTTGAAGCCTGTTTGTCATTATAGCAATATTCTCCCGACATAAAATCCTCTTCAGAGCAAGTCTGGAAAATATGCTAGAGAATCAAAATCAGAGCTCTCTTTCTACTGAATTCAGTCATATTGCAAAACTTTACTTACATTGATCAGGCTGTTCCACAGATCCTCATTTTTAGCATTCTTGTACCTAAACTTCTTTAGATACCTGACTATGCCACTCTGGAAAACATCTTCTGTCAGAAAATGCCTCAGCATGTGAAGGATGCACGCTCCCTGAAATTGTAATCAACACAGATGAATCAGATCCAATAGGAATACAGTCTAAGTTAAGATACGCCTGTTATATTCAGTTATTAATGCTGAAAAGATTAGGATTAACCTTATCGTAAGATACAGTATCGAACATCTCTTTAATCTGAGTGGGGTTCTCCGCAGACGATGAGATTGCTCTGGAGGAGTTGAGGGAGTCTCGTCCAATCGCTGCAAAGCAGGTGTCTAGCAAGTAGTCCTCCTGAGAATCAACAATTCAAATGTAAAATTCTAGTCATGTATCAGTACAGGTGTGGAATAAAAGCGTACCACTTTTAGGTCTGGATGCGTAGCTTCGACAGAAATGAACTCCATGTATCGTGCGAATCCCTCATTAAGCCATATGTCATTCCACCATTCCATAGTCACCAGGTTTCCAAACCACTAGAACACAGAAAAATACACTCCATGCAGTTTATTTTACAATATACGTAATTTAGTCATTTAGCCAACATCTGTTCAGTTGTACTTTGGTCTTGACCCTGACTTAACATTATTATTTGTTATGAGACATACGCCTTAAAGGTTCTGATTCATTTTGGGGACAGTGCTAGTATAATAGTTGGGGCTTTGGCCAACTAAAAGATCAAGAGTTGGAACCACAGTTCTGCCCTGCAGCCACTGTTGGGCCTTTGAGCAAGGCCCTTAACCCTCTCAGTGATAAAGCCACAGTGGCAGACCTTCAGCTCCCAACAAGCTGGGACATGAAATAATTTTATTGTACTGTACATCTGTATATGTAAATATGACTAATAAAGGCTTTTTATTATTCAAACAATCAAGTGATTCGGTAAAATCTGGTATTGTAGATGCTTAGAATAGGGGCTTTATCATCACCAAGGCAACCACACAGCCAAAAAAAATGTGGTGGCTAAAACCCTGTGATGGATTGGCACCCAGTTCCTGTATTGCGCTTAGTGTTTCTGGGTGGAACGGGACCCACCGCAACCCCTACCAAGATAAAGTATGTGATACTATGAAAATAAGTGATGTTATAACATTTAAAAAATAAAACCCCTTAAGCTATAAGACAGACAGAAATATCTGGGGTATCCCTTCTCTGCATACAGTATTATTTACAACTTGAACATTCCGCATTTCTATGAGCTGTGCTAACCTGATGGGCTAGTTCATGTCCAATCACCATGGTAACCCAAAGCTTGTCTGATGTGGAGGATACACTGGAGTCAAAGAGAAGAGAGGTCTCTCTGTATGTGGTCAAACCCCAGTTCTCCATCGCTCCAGACTGGAAATCTGGAATTGCTATAAGATCTTTAAGAAATAAAACAACTGTATGAAACAATAATTAATATACGAGGGTTCTCTTATTTATTTCAAAACATTCAAAACAAATAAGGATATGCATTTTTGATGCACTACTGCTTTCATATAATTATCACATGGAAATCTTCTACCTCTTAAAGCTTCTCCGAGTGTCCGAGTTATAAGCTCGCTCTAAGAGCTTTATTTTTGCCTCTAATACAACATAAACGGGTATAAATAAAAAATGTATTTATTTGTGTTTGCCAAATATTCTCTTTACATCATGCTATATATAAAATTTAGCATATAGCAAAAATATGCATTTTTGATGCACCACTGCTTTCATATAATTATCACATGGAAATCTTCTACCTCTTAAAGCTTCTCCGAGTGTCCGAGTTATAAGCTCTCTCTAAGGCATGACCGAGAACTACTCCTCCCACCCTCAAAGTGCAGAAACATTATAAGATCCCTTCTATTTGTATATTAATTCTACTTTAGCATAACATTACAAAGGAAAACATGTATTTGTGTTTGCTTTTACATGCATAAAATTACCTAGTTTGGGAAGTGGATAGTAGATATTAAAATACATCTCATAAAACTCCAAAAGTTTTACAGCAGCTTCAAGAGCGTAGTGGGTTTGGTGCCACTTGTGCGGTACAGCGTAAACAGAAACCTGAGAAAGGCATGTGGTCAGCAACATAGTAAACATACCTAACATGCACTAATAATCCTGAACACTCCATATGCGAAACAATGAACAGCAAATGCTATAAATACATACAATACATACACTGACAGCCTGGCTGACTTACATCAATGCCTGTAGCTGTTCTACTGCTGACCGACTTGAAGTCACCAACAATAAACGCCACAAGATATGTGCTCATCTGCACACTTGTTTCAAACCGATCTTCTAAAAGACCGCCATCTAGTTTAACAGTCTGCTCCTGCAAGAGAGAAAGCACGTTTAGTCTTAATCGATGTCCGTGTAGACTTCCAACCAGCTAACAGAACCTCTGAGATTTGAACACTAGATCTCAGTGGTAGTGAGCCAATGAACTCTACTGCTGTACTACATGAGCACCTAGTAAAAGAAAAGAAAATCCTAATTTTAAGATAAGTGTTCAGTAGCTCTGTCAGCCCATGCCAGTTTTGAATCTCAGTAGAAGCCCTGAAATGTATTGCTACTTCATCAATACTGACTATAGGAACCAGAACTACTGTGACACTAGAATGTTTGTTTGTTTTTTAAAGAATTGAATGTAGTTTTACATTATTTGGTTTTGGCCTGAGATAGGAAATCGAAGCACCCGGAGTAAACCCACACAGACGGGTGAGAACATGCAAACTCATCACAGAAAGGACCCAGATCGCCCCCTCTGGAGAACGAACCCAGGACCTTCTTGCTTTGATATGACAGTGATACCCACTCGGCCACCGAGCTGCCCTGATGAAAACTAAATGGGAAAAAATGGAAGTTTTAGTGAGTTTTTAATTCTCACTAATTGGACAAATATGGACAAAGTAACAAACACTAACAAGCCAAACATTTGAATGCCCTAAACATCCTGATGGATATCAGCAATTTGGCCAACATCACTTAAAGAAGTTTTAAAAACATAGCCATAGGCTTTATTTTTTGTAAATGTTATTGTTTTTATCATTTCTTTCAATTCGCACAATAATGGTACCTGTATGATCACTATATTATGCTAAGAAATCATACTATGGGCATGTTGGACAGAGCGATGTATGTGGATCCTCTTCTTATCCGAACAGAGAAGTTGGCTTTGAAAATGGGCTCATCAAAACAAGGGAAGGCCATCCGTGCAGACGTTGGTTCAAAGTGAGTAGATGCCAAGACCCTGGGTGTGATTAAGCAAAATAATGTTGTCATTTCCAGACAGACAGATATACAATGAACTAAAGCCAATAGAGAATAAACACTGAAACATGTATTCCATTAAAAATATATTAAAACAAGAATATGAAATACAAACCTTGTTTCACCGTCTTTGGTTTTATAAGAACTCTTGTAAAATCCATAGAAACCATCACTGAGTGCTGCACTGAATTCCAAATAGAGATAATACTTTTCACCTGATGTGAGAATTTTGGGTGAGAAGATGGCGATCTGCTCATGTGGAGGATATTCCAGAACGTGAAGCACTTTGTCAGACAGATGAGCCTCGCTCTCGTCCAGCACAGTGGCTGCACTAATCTCCAGGTTCTTGCTGTGCAGGACCACCCAGTTGGTGTTGTTCTTCACGTCAATTTCAATTTTAACTGAACCGTTGTATCTCAGGGTGGTGAGGTTGGGATGGATGAGCAGATGGTAATGAATAGGAATGATGTAATTCGGAAGGCGCAACTTGCTCCATGGAAAAGGGAGGCCATTGGTCGCTATAAGGATACTTTCAGATGGAGTATTGGTGCTTCCCAAGCTCAGGGCAATACAGAACAGTGAGAAGAAGGTCAAAAGTAAAAAATGCATACTGGATAATGATGTGGCAAGGAAATTAATAATGATATATCGTTGTATTAATACTTTTACATTCTTGACTTCCTGTCCTCTCAAGAATAGTGTTCAGTCTAACCTATAAGAACAAAAAGGACAAGACAGGACAAGGTTACCATTTCCCCCAAAAGCCTATCACAGCTCATTCTGAAGAATGAACTGCTACCATTCATCTACAGCACAGATAGTTTTAACACTGGGCTATATATTTTAGAAACTATATGCACTATGTGCAAAAAGTGAACATCCTCAAGAATTATTAAGTTCTGATGTTTCAGCCACATTCACTTCGAACACTGTGAGGGTCGCAGGGAGGGACTGTTGGAGCCTATCCCAGCATTTCAATGGGCATGAGGCACACAGTAAAACCTTATATATTTATCAAGCATCTTAGAATTACTCCTAAGAGCCGAGTTACGAGTAAAAAAATATTCCCTAAAAGCTGCACTTAAAAGTTAGATATCAAGCGTCTTACAAGCACTTTTAGTGAACTGTAGGACTGAATCTTAAGTGTCGTCTCCGAATTGAATTATGACACTACTATGAACTGTGACACATTTCACCTACCAAAGCGTGTTTTCCCCTGCCAATGTCAAACAAAATCCACCCATTTGGCGGAAAACCGCCCAATCGGGCAACACTGGTAGATGGAATTTTAGGTGACGTTACTTGCAAGTCCACGAAAAAGACCAATCACTGAAAGGAATCCCTTATCCTAGGAATATCTCAGTGAATAGTTAAATGGGCAATGGGAGTGTATATTTAGACAATAATCTACAAAATCATACAGAAAATAAACAATGGCAACAATCTGTATCTTTCCAGTTCAATGATTAGGCAAATACCTTGAAACTGGGGTGTGGTTAATTAAATTAGAAAACCAATTCAGGAAATAAAGCTCATTATTAAACCAAGCTAGGACTCCTGGAACGGTCGCGTGCGTCCCTCTCGTCGCCCTCTACTGGCAACCCCAAACCACTTAGATCCCCTCTGAAGGTCTCTTAAATATCTGGTGGAATAGGACTGATTCTTATACTTGAGAAGGTTGATAAAAAGCTTTTAGTCTGAAGTTTGAGAGTAGGACTAAATGTCACAAATTCTCAGGCCTAAGATCTGCTGTATTTGTAATCAGACACAATGTAAACAGGTGTAGTAGGTTACAGTAGTTCAGTTAACACTGCAGTGTAGTGTCAGGGTGTAATGTGACACTGCAGCACAGTCACACACGGACATGAGCCAATATTACAGTAAAGGACATTACACACGCTCTCATAACAGCAAACACACTCTCACTCTCACTCACTCACACACACGCCGCTATAAATCCATCTTTACATTTAATATACGGCTAATATACCTGAGAGCTTCTGCAGCATCAATGTGTAGGACCAGCTTTCAGTTTCCCTTTCGTCTCGACGAGATTACCCACAATCCCCCGGGCGCTCCTGGATCAGTCCTGCTTTTATTCACAACACATTGTGACACTCACCTGCTCATCCAATACCACACAGCAACACTCGGACACGCAATAACAACATTAGCACAAAAAACAGTATATATACATGAAAGAAAGACTGAATCGTGCTTTATGATATATTTAAAACAACAGTAAACCAACAGTTACAGTGAATCATTTTAGAACCGGTTTAATTCTACCAGGCGAGTCATGGCGAATGATTCTTTACTTAATTTGACTCATTTTGTGCACTGAACGACGAGTTTTTAAATCAGCTGTGTGGATTTTAAACTACCGTCAGGGTTAAATCGTGTATTATTATATTGCACTATATTATTTATAATGCGCTGTCGTTGACATAAAACGACTTTGTAGCAGTTCGAATCATTTGGTTGAGTGATTCTTCAAACAAATCTTTACTGATTCATTCGGTGGAATTCATTTGAATGATGATCACAGCTCGTTTTATCATGGTCAGGGTCGACACAATGGAAGCATGACGTTTATAATAATATTTATAATAATGAAGTATTTATTTATAACTCCCTTTCAATACGTGGTGTGCAATTCAGAAATTTTCTGAAAGTCGAGACCAGATAAATAGATCAGCACTCTGTATGTATCTATGTATGTACACATCCAATGATTTATGAAGTAAATTAAATTATCAGTAAATTAGCCGTGGACTGGTGGTTAGAGAACTGGGGTGGAGATCAGAAGGTTGCCAGTTCGATTCCCAGAGCTGACAGGTCATGACTGAAGAGCTGCCCACCGCTCCGGGCACACTGCACTCTTAAAAAAGAGTATTCTTTAAATAAAAAAATCAGTATCCTATGACCTCTGCATAATGAGTGTTAATTAGTGTGTATGCAAATTCTGGGCAAATAAAAAGTACAAACAGCTTAGTTTATAAATGTTGTAAACTGATATCCAAATAACGGTTCCTGACATCCTTTGCTTAGCCTGGTTTCCTCTAATTTTGCAATTTCGTTGATCCGTAAAATGTTTTTAATGCTACTTTCACTGTATTAATGACAAAAACAAGCACATGAACAGTGTCAGGTCTGTGACGTCAAAGACTCGTGACTGGCAAAGGCCCTATGAGAAACTAGTTTAACGTACTCTGAGAGATTGTACAGATGAGGCCAGAGCACATAAGTGATGAAACGTAAATGCATAATACGATATACGTAAATACATGAAAGTGAAGATGTTTTAGCACCTTTAGATAGACACCGGCACACAGAGATTATTATTATTCAACCCTGAGGGAAATTGTGGAAATTGTCATATTTCCATGACTAAGGCCTGGTTAGATTCGAATCCGGGATCTGCTGTTTATTAGACAGGCGCTTTAACCAACTAAACCACAGTTTTTGTTTTTTCTAATGTATGTTTTGTTAATTTATTCACACACTAATGTAAATAAGTCACTAAAGCATTTTTCTACCAGTTGTACCATGTATTACATATGTGACAAATATACATTGACTTGATTTGATAATGACACATGAAGCCAAAAACATGGACCAGATAGGAACAGATGTTTGTTAGTTTTTTACATGTGAGAATATAATCTATGTAATAAACAGAATATTGTTTACAAGCACAACGCTGCAAAGTATTTGCAGATGTAAGAATTCGTTAGAGGTTATATTATTCTTTTTGGTTTACCACAAACCCAAAAGCAGGTGGGATCTAACCACACAAATAGGAGGGAACCCTTTATACAATGCACTGACAATTCAAATTGTTTTGAACATGAAGTTTTGTCTTGAAAGCAATACAATTACAACCAAATTTCTTATTTGATTATTTATTAACATTTATTTATTATGTATTTATTGCAGATAATGAAACAGCTGTCCATCATAGGAAACAATATTGGCCCAGACATAATATGTTTCTAAATATTCTATAATTATGACCACAGATATCTGTACTCTCGAATGGACTGAAGTGTGTCTATATTTTACTAAGAGCACAAGAGGACGAAACTACAGGGCAGCGAAAAGAATCCCTGACAGATGTGAAGTCATGTGACTGAATTTGATCATGCTTGGGGCTGATCTGCTTATCTCACAGACTCAGTCCAGTCAGCATCATGTTCTGCAACTTCACCACCATCCTTCTTTTTACTTGTAAGTAATCGTTTAGACTGTTTTTTTTAATACACACTTGCAAGGAAAACTTAATAGCTATTTGGAATGACATGAATTGCTAATAAAATCATGTCTTTGGCTATTTGGTTATTTTGAAGAGTAATGGTTTCTTCTGTCTATCAATTAAAGCTGTTAAGAAGAGCACAACAGTACAGTTATGAATATTTGACTTAAGCATTATGTGTTTGAAACCTAAAATCCAGGTCGCATCAAAGGGCTTTGAAAACATGTTCTTGTTACTTCTTTATGTTCACTGGCATTGTTAACATATGTAAAATTCTTTTTGGCAGTAGGTACCATGGTGGACATTAAAGCCACCCCAGTATTCACATCTCCCTTTTTCCATATCCCACTGGACCCCGGAGGTTTGACCATCTTGGTGTGTGTGCTGAATGATGTCCTGCACGGTGATACAGGGATTAAGTGGCTTTCCAGTGAATCAAAGCCGACCTTATACAACATACCAGGAGAAGAAGACTCTCAGAATCATGTGCCTGTTCGATCTTTGGTTTCTCCTGAGTGGGAAACATACACTTGCTTTGTGAGTCAAAGAAGTACAGTTCGCTTCATGCAGGGACAGTATACTGGAACAGAAAGGAAGAAAAAAGGTAAATCAATTCTTTAAGCTACACTTATTTCACAGAAGCTCACTGGCCAGAAGTATGTGGACACCTGGAATCTGTGGCATTCAATAAGGCCTAAGGTTTTATTGATGTAACAGTTAATCCTAAAGTTGTTAAACAGAGTCAATTTTAGGGCTATAGAGTTCCTCCACACACACACACACACACACACACACACACACACACACACACACAATTGCATAAGCTACTTTTTCATTCAGAATCATTTTTGATAAAAGAAAATGTTAAGCTCTGCATTTATATTGCTTTTCCTTTTTAGATTTTGAGACTAAGGCCTTAGACGAAAGCTGTTCTGAGTATTCTGAGTATGAAAGTGATTTGTTTAATGGTAAGAAATGAATTAATTTATATATCACACTGGCTTATTTCAGAAATTAACAGAAATTCAAGCGCTTGTATGATAATTGTAGGCTCTGATGGGTTATTTTGATATCGAGACAAATGAACCAGCTTTTATTTAATTCCCGCAGACATCCGAGTGAAGACTACATTTCTATTCATCCAGGTTCTTCGGACAATCCTGGTGAAGATTACTATTTTCAATGTCCTGATGACAGCACACGCTGTAATAAAATGGTAAGCACTGTCCTGTTTTGTACAGTACATACTGAGTATGAATATCATATTTTTTAAAAATGTGGTTTTCTTCTTTCATTCAGAATGTCTTGTGGGGACCAATCATTTATTCTGAAGTACTAAGATATGGACCCAAGACTGAATCAGCTTCTCCTGACTGAATGATTAACAGAGCAGAGCGTTTTGAGTTTTGAAGGTTGGGGCTTCTCTCAGGAGTTATGATCAGATAATGAGTGTCTGTTACAAGCACAGGTGCTACATCATGTGGTGTAAGAAGAAGGAGATATCTGATCACGAACTACATCAAGCTATGAAGAACACAACGGGTGACAGTTTTGTAATGTTCCTCTTTTATGGATCTTTACTAATTTTGATTAAGACTGCTATATCGTCAACCTGGCTAATAGTGTGCGATATGTAAAAATACTGTCATTGTTTTTTCTTAATTATGTATATGCCGATATCTCAGAACAGCTTGTGGTGACTGGAATTATTTAGTACCGTCCACCTATTTTCCTAGCAAATGAAATGAATTAATTAGCTTGATTATCTTGCCGTCATAGGCTCACATCACCAACCACAGTGCTTGTGAAGAACTGTAGACAACTGTACACAATTTTTTTTACATTTTTAAAGACTGGGATTGTAAACCTCGACCTGATGATTCTGGTTTAAATAGATGGTATGAACTGAAAATATCACTGGAAAATATTTCTTAACCATGTTCTCATATCATTACACTGTACAATCAAAGTCAGTGTGAATATGATTGTTCTGGAATAAATAAAGGATTTTAATTCAGCACAATTCGGATTTGAAAAGTATAGTACAGTAGTCATACCAAGAATAAACAACATGCAGTTGTAATCTAACACTATCAACATTAATGAATATTACATAAAGTTTCTTATTTGTGCAGTAGTAAAGTACTGCAATGGTGGCACGGTGGCTTAGTGGGTAGCACTGTCGCCTCACAGCAAGAAGGTCCTGGGTTCGATCCCTGGGTGGGCGATCTCTGTCCTTTCTGTGTGGAGTTTGCATGTTCTCCTCGTGTCCGTGTGGGTTTCCGCCGTGTACTCCGGTGTCCTCCCACAGTCCAAAGACATGCTACCA
>JAYDZG010000022.1:5519860-5531959 GCA_034509265.1 Microcambeva bendego
TATGGGATGTAAAGCCTCACTGTAAAACTGAGAGATGGAGAATATGGCTGCGGTTTTGGAGTTTGGTTGTTTTTCGAGAAACCTCTATCAGCTACTTCTTTGTGCTACCACATGTGCTGCCCAACCCTCCCCTTTCTGGCAGTTATAGCTAGATTAAATCTACTCTTTAAAATTGTCTTTTGCCATATTGTTCCAAAAGATCATCTTCTTATTTTTCGTCTGCTGAGGTCATTGTCATGGAAACAGTGGAACTTCATTGTTGTAAAACCTCAGTCACTGCAGTAAATCCGTCATCGGATTTCCACTTCGTTAAGTAAGTCTGAGAGATTTTATGCAATTTAATTTAGCCTCTCGGACACAACCCTACAATTCCTACTCCTCCAACACTTTCCAAAAATTTAAGAAACTCGTATATATTAAGTACTGTATAACTTTTTATCTTTTTGACTTATTAGCTCTCCTTCCCTATGGCTGTGTGTGATCGATTTGTGATGTGAAGTTCAATATATCTATATCTGTCCATTTGTAGGGCAGTTGAAAAGAAAGGAAGATTATTTGTGGGTTTTTATTTTTAGTTTTATTTTATTACGATTATTGGTTTGTCTGCTTCTCCATAGGTTTGTATCCGGCAAAAGTTTAGCGCCGTTAAATAACATGTTAATCAGATGAAGCCTTCTGACTAATAAGATGTGTGGCGTTACATTAGTGCAGGATGAATGCAAGCTTTGTTCCAGTGACATGGATGAAAAATGACCACTAGCTAGCCATTAGGTGAGGCAACTGAAAGGGCCTCAGTTGAGCGGTGTGTGCTAATAATTATGGCCGAACGTTAAATAACTCGCCCCGACCTCCAAAGTCACAAGGTCACAGATGGGAGGTGGGTAGTTCATAGACTGGTATGCAGAAGTGTTGTACACTTCACTATGCCGGGTTTGAACGATCATCAAAAAGCTTTTGTTTCAGCGAAAGGGATCTTTAAGGTGCAGATGCTTTCCGTCACTGGTAGACAAATCGGTATTTCGCACCCGGTACTCAACGGACCGTCTTGGTAGGCATGTGTGAGCGTGTGTGAGGTCTTGACAGCCGTACACTTGGAAAAATAGAGACAGAGCACTCATTCACGGCTACCTTATTAAGGGTCACGCCACAGCTCAGGCTCTATCCAGTCATTAACAACATTAGTTTCACAAATGCATTAGTCACAAGTGTTAGTCACAAGACCGGAGAACCGTTCTTTATTCCAGCAGCACCTGTGAACTCTCGGTCAAAGTTGAAGTGGCTCGTGCGCAGCTAATAATACTGTAAAATTGTATTAAGTTAAAAAAGTATTTAGTTTTTATTAGAATTCAAGATTCATAACATGCGGCCAGGTTAGTTGGAGACACTGAACTGTCCTATAGGTGCTAGCATGCATACACCATATGTGCTGGTCCCAAGCCTGGATAAATATAAAGCGTCAGATCAGGAAGTGCATCCGGAATCAAAACTGCACCAAATCGATGATGCGAATCAGGAGATTCTGCTAACGACTCCTGACGAGAGCTAGGGACGTTTATATCTATACTATGATATTGATTAGCTGACGGAAATGTGTTATTATGCATTTATTATTTATTATCGTTATGCATTATCATTAGCTAATATCTAGAGTAACGAGCTGGGAGTGACTCAATGAGGTTGTTGTTACAGGTATCTGGAGCCATGCTGAATGCAGTGCATCTCACAGCTGCTGGAATCCACAGAGCGGGGTGATCAAAGTCTGGGGAAGTAGAGGCTCAGGGTTGTACTTAGAAGTGATCTTGGTCATGTCAGCTCACAAAATGTGACTTTGTTCCTGAGCCTACACTGTTTCCAACCCCAATACACACACACACACATACATATATATATTTACAAGCCTTAAATCACACTGAACAATAAAAACGTACCTTATTGGTCGCCGTGGCACTCGATCCCTGCACCACCGGGACATTAGTCACCTGAACTGACAGGTAATTATTATCTATAAGAGGCCACGCCCCTTCTACCTTACATGTCTGAAACTGGTCCTTAAAAGTCCTAAGGTGTGGGTCCCCAAACAACCCGCAGAACAAGTAGTGAGGTCGAGGGTGCTCCGATACCCCGTGAAGCCCAGCGCCCGCGATCGCCGGTGCGGCCTGGTGATAATGAAAGCGGCTGTGGTAGTTGCAGGGCTCGATGGAGACGGCCGGGTGCGTGGAAGACGTGGGGCCGTCTTTAGAGCAGTTCCTCTGGCTCATGAGGTCGTTGATACCCAGGACAGCCGAGTGAAAGACCAGGTTGCCTCGGCAACTTTTGGCAGTTCGGTGAGTGCACCCCGAGTAGGCTCGCAGCGCCTTACAGAACTCGTTGTCGAAGCCATCCAGAGACGGGTTCAGGTGAGACGTGAGTAAGACGAAGTCGCCCGTGCACTTCTGGATACGGCACTGAGAAGCCTGTATCTGACTTCCACCTGGAAAGAGAAGCGCATGGTAATTTACTACGAAATAACATAACAAACGTCGATGACAAATGTTTTATATTATTTAGCATTTTTAGCACAGTCAATTTGATGCTGGGGACCCGTAGTGGCGCCCAAGGAGACTTGACTGATTCGTTCACCCTGATGGGTGTACTCATCCCTTCTTATACACTCACACATCTGTGGATGTGTCTGTTCAAGCACCCGGGGCAACCTGGATCCCAACACAGCCCCATCCCTCCGATGAATCCAGCCATTTTTCATACTAGCACACTGGAGACCAATATTGTCTGCCAGAGGGCACCCAGTGACCGTTAGAGTTCAGAATCTCAGCGCTGGTGTGCTAGCGCCTTACCATGTGACGGTTTTTGAGTGCAATGAAACAAAGGCTGAGGAAATATCATATATGGATATTCTAAACAGGGGCAGCACAAGAGTCAGCTCGACAGGCAAGTAAAATCTCCTCAAAAGATTGAATAAAAACACCTCAAAGAAAAAAAAAACAGCTTCCACTATATTAGTCGTAGTAGCTGGACTGCTGGACTATGGGCTGGACTAACAACCTGCTCGGAATTGCCAGTGACATTTACTGTAGGCTGATAGCACTTCCATTTATTCTGAGAAGCTGGAAATGCACTTGGCGTTGTTAAAAGCTCGACCTATAACTCTGCCACCACGGTGTTTGTTTGTGTGGAAATGGAACGAGGTTTGGTTTCAATATTGATTTGGCAATTTTCACACACAGAGCACTTATCCGACGATGACATGGTATAAACTCGAACGCCCAGGAAACGGGCAAACGAACATTATACACCATGACGTGACTCGCTCGAGTGGGATTCAAGTGAGAGACAGAACATGAGGAAAGCTAACAGAACTAAGATAGTAAAAGAAAGAGCCAAAGAGGGATGTGGCCTTTCCTAATCTGATATCGACTTCATCCTCTCCATTAACACGGCCGTAATGACTCCATATTGCACGGTGAGCGGCATCCCGCTGCAGCCGGCAGAGTGCTACCCATTCAAATAGGTCCGATTTGATTATCAGATGATGGCGTGTGGTGCAGCGGTGAAAGAGCCGCCCGGCGTCCTCCGCTGCATGACAAAGCACGCCGAGATCAAGTTTCACCGACAAGCTGTAAAACAATATGGAGGCTCTGCTCTAGCCATGTTGTGGACAAGGACAAGGCTTCAGAACGATGCTCACTGAACAACCTTTATTATCGTTCAACAGGATTATTCTCGAGGTTTGTAGGTTAGAACATGTTTGTAATATCAACCCACTTGATCAGTAGTCGATTAAGTGTATTCCAAATTCTTACCCCTCTACCAATCATACCCTCCATTTCTGACTGACACCTCAGCCCCAGCACGTGTGCAGAACCAAAATTACATGTTTTAAGTTACAAAATGAACTAATGTGTTGCCTGGTTAACCACCACGTTATCTGGGTGGTTCTGGCTGGGCAAAACAAAGGACACGCTCAAGAAAGGAGGCAAGTCCATTAAAGGGCAAACATACACCGCACACGTACATTCACACCAAGGGCAATTTTAGTTGCTTCAATTAACCTGTATGTGTTCGGATTGTGGAATGTCAGAGCACCAGGAGGTACCCATAGACCCTGCTCGAACATCAAATGATGTACATCATCAGTGCTCAAAGTCTGCTTCTATATTCCTGCATGAATTGTAGTTTGTAACGTGGCTAAGATTAGCTTTACATGATCTGGAGCAAACATGAGCCAACACTGACTTGTCCAGATCACTAAGTGTTAAATGATAGAGGGAACTAAATGGATTAGAATGAATCCATAAGAGCGGGAACACATTCTCATTATACAGAAAGCAGAAAGGATTGGTCTTTACTCAAATACGTATAATTACATTTCAATATTTCAGCTATTTACCCAATTTTGTAGTCATTTCAGTTTCTTATTTCTAAGTAGCCTTTGTGTCTGGGTTGGAGATCCATCTGGATTAGAAATTCAATGCATATAGGCAAAGCCTACCCTGGCAATCATTCAAAATCCAATCACATGGCTTTAATAGTGATCGACCAAACAGCAATGTTACAAAAAATATTCTAGCCGAATCGGTTTATATTCTAATGTGTATCACGCTGAATAATGAACTTCAAACACTTTAGTACAAGGTGAAACGTATCAATACAACGATCCATCGTGACAAAATCCCGGCGGCAGTATCAACATAAGCTAAGCGGGCCGCAACCCTTCACGAAGACTCGTCACGACCTCGTCTCGCGGTGAGCCCAAGCGCCTCCGGCGCTTCACCCAGCTGGATGTGAGGGCATCAACAAGATGTTGCCCTCTGACACCCGTCTGAGAGTCAAATGTGCCTGTGAAGGATAATGAGGATAAAGAAACTAAACTTGGGCTAATGTTTTCCAGAATGCGAGATTTGCAGTTTAAACTCCCCAGAACATTTACGCGAACATTTCCTGAGCAAATCAATGAATACAATAAGATTGTAGTAATGTAAGACACGATATACAGTTCATAACACTGACTACACTTTTCAGTCCCTTCATGATGGCAAGATTCATTGCTGCTTAGCAACGTTGAAAGGGAAATACATTAATGTAAGGCATATATGCCCCTAATCAATAATAGTAATATAAGATATTATTATAACAGACATGTATACACTGGATGTAGATGTAAGGTAGCATATGGTAATATTAAGTAATATTTAAGGAAGGTTCCGGGTCCTTTCTGTGTAGATTTTGCATGTGTCTGCGTAGGCTTCTTTCAGGACCGCCGGTTTCCTCCCACAGTCCAAAGACATGCAGTCAGGTTAATTGGAGACACTGAATTGTCCTTTGTGTATATCGCTACTACGATGCATCCCAAGCCCAGATAACACGCATATATATTATGTCGACGTACTATTTAATATTAACATGCATTTAAATGTTTTTTTTATGTAAAAACAAGCCCTTATAAGAAGATAAGTACAAACTAAGCTTTAACTGATCCATTGATTCTAAAATAAAAAATATGAACACAATTTTAGAGCAAATCCATCCTAATTTAATTCACAGTCAAGGATGCATGATGTTTTCTCATCACTAGGTAGTTTAAACACAATTAGTCTGTCACCTGACACTACAACTTCAAAATTCCTGTCATGAGTTTAGCCATGCAACAGGATACGCGGTCACACCAGTAACAACAACTACACTGGGACACTTGATAGAAGGAGGAACAAGGAGGAGAAAGTAGGCCAGTCATCTTCCTCCCCTAAAGCTGGATGTAATTTTAGAACGATGAGGAATGGAATGTCTCGGGGGGTCTCCCAGATGAGGGCAGCAGATCATAAACTATTAGCGGTAAATATGGCAGACAAATCAAACTTGCACCATCTGTGTGAGGTACGTGACCAAGTTAACCGGTAACCACCAAAACTTCCTCTTTATAATGAACAAATCCCAATCATTAGACGCTGTAGTACATAAAAGCTTCATGAAGAGCGTTTTAGGGTGAAAGATAAATAATAAAAATCTTTAAAAATGACACGTAAGCGAACGACGGTGTCTGTGGGATAAAAAGAACAAAGTCTGTGGTGTTCTTTTTTCATCCGGCCAAGATCATAAAACCAAACTGGTAATAAAGCAGAGGCGGAAAGAGCACAAGAGCGAGAGAGGCGAAAAAACAAGGTGTTTGTTTCACAGGCTGAGTTAATTTGCAGGCCTGAAGTGTGTCGTTTCGGAGCACAGAGCACACCCTTGTTGCAATTAAAACCACTGGAAATATTTTCTCAGGGTGGCCAGGCACTCGATGGTGAGGCGTTCTCAGCTGCAGAGGGGCCCTCGCGGCGCTGGTGTGTGCACTGTGAGTGAAATTTCAAGATGTGGAATTTAGCTGGGGCAGAGAGGTCAACTGCACCCCCCACTACCTCCTTCTCCTACAGGAGTGAACTTTAACAACTGCCTGCAGTGGGGGAGCGCGATCCCGCTGAGTCCAAATGACGTCTCCAGCTATGAAGGCGTGCTTCGACGTTCTTTAGCTTTGCTTTCTTTCAGGGATAGGCATTTAAATATGCAGGTTTCTGAACGAAGTAGTGTTTAGAATCTAGAATTAAAGCTTACTCAAGTAAAATACTCAACAAGAAATAACCAGCATAATGTGGTTGTCTGTTATTATGATTTAAATGACACTCAAACCAGACGCAATTATAATAAAAGGATATAAAAGGATATAATTCGATGTATCGTTCATGTATCAGTGAGTAAAACATGGAACTGCATTAATACGTTATGATAACTTACAATTAATATTAGAATTCATAAACAACGACTTAAGAATACGTATTAAAATACATAATGTTTTTATGATCCTACTGTAATTTGTAATTGAATTATGAAAGATTATGGTTAAATGATCTTCTTATTTTTCCTTATAAACTTTTTATTCTCAAAAATATAAAAAGGTTTTCATTATACAGTTTCCACAGCATTGCAAAATTGTATTTTTGACCAGCGGTGACAAACTTACCCCAACACACTTATGCCAAGTCCTAAATGACTTCCCAGTCACTATATAAGCTCAATAAAAATGCTAAGAAGTATGTTGTGGAAGTGTTCTACTGTATTTGCCTGAAGGAACATCTAACAAGAGATTCGGTGTTAGACATTCTGTTAAACATGATGATAAAAGGTCTAAGCCAATAAAAGTTGGCTTTAATCCTTATACATATTACTGAAACATTTTAAACCTAAATGAGACAAATGGCCCATCATTTTTTCTTCTTCTGTTTATTATAAACGGTTGAAAAGCAACTGGCACAACATATTCTGCTGTTCTAAAAGCCATCCAGGCAAATGTAATCAAATCTCTTTGGGAAATCTGTTTGGAGATCCACCAACTCTGCAGCACTAAACAACTTTAAAGTCATTTGTCTGAACCCTGCTATGCTGAAGTATTCTGAACTTCTACTCAAGCACTTCTAGCCACTCCGTTTACACAGGCTACTCAATATACAATGACACCAGAAATTAGCTTTAGTGATTATGGTATCAGAGCAACAAAGGGACAACACACGTCTACAAATTGCTGGGATAAAGCTTGTCGGATGCAAGACAACCTGAAAGGGAGGGTGGATCAACACATTCAGAGAGGCTCGGTATTGGGTAATGTGTTTCACTTGCAGAGTAGTGTCTAGAACTGCACAATTACAGTGCAGTAAAATCAAAGTATGGCCAAAAATATGTTATTTTATGGTGCAAACACATATTAAGTATGTAAATATATGATTGAATAATTATTAGTTTGACAACTTTCATTAACAGACCAATTCTTTCTGGTCAGGATGACTGATCATCAAGAGCAAATGCCAGGAACAGACAAGATATTGGGCACCAACCCATCAAAAGGCATTAAATGCTAACTACACTACTCCTTTTTATGTTAAACTATTATAGCTGGCACTTTCGCTAAACATGAATGTCATGACAAATGGTAAATGATTGGATAGAGGTGACACACATCAGCATCAGTGGTAGCCTCGACCAGTTTAACATGAACAATTAAGCAATATATAGTGTAGCCCTACTAAGTGTTCAATATAGCCAACAGACTGTACTCACCCTGAATTTTGAGGCATGACTTTGACACAACACAAGCTGTTGATTGAAATCTTCTCCCCAGGAGAAAAGCATGATTTCTAAAGATGGTCATGGATTACCAATCAAATTGCATTTTTGTACATGTGTTTTAGTCAGATACACAAAACATGGAGGACTTACTGTTTTAAAACATGAATTTTCCATTGCTACTATTTCCTTTTTCTTAGATTCCCGATAGATACAGTACAGTATACATTCTGAGCAATTGAGGATTAAGGGCGTCGCTCAAGGGCCCAACAGCGGCAACCTAGCAGTTGTGAGGTTTGAACCGGCACCCTTCGGATTCCTGTACCCTAACCACTAAGATATGTCTGTCCCTAGATTCTTAGATAATATAAATCCCCTAACATCAAGAATTCCACACCAGCAAGAACAATTAATACACACAACACAAACCAACGTATAACACGGAGCATCATTAGATTCAGGTTGACCAGCCTATAGTGGTTTTGATCTCAATCCTGGTTCCAAAGTGTTTGAGTCAGATAATAAAACCGTTTTCCTAAACAAAGCACTAAATCAAATCCTGAAATTGCAAAATCTAGCAACTGAGATGTCTGTGTTTTGATTAGTCTGACACATTTGCTTAAAATGCCCTCGTGTGATGCTTTAGGAACAAAATATCATAAGTCGACATACAAGATAATGCAGAGGCTAAAGACTTAGGATTACATTCTCACATGCACAGTGTGAAAAACACATGCTTTCCAGAGATTAATAAGAGGTTTAAACGCAGGACTACATGACTTATACAAGTCAGGGATCATTAAATATAAAACAGCGTCCATTTAAAAACAGGAATGACGAAGAAAACCACTTTAAATCCAGACCAATAAGAGAGATAATTATAGATCAGCTGGTTAAAGTATAATCTAATTTGTAGTACCAAACCTACAAAAAATAAGCGTGCTAGAACTCACAGAAGATCCATAGAGCCCCTTTCAGTCAATAAAAATGTCAAGGCCTGCCTTTATGTTCACTCATAAAAGCACATACATGTCAAAGATAAATCATTTTAACTTCGCACAATCGTTGCTTATTTAATGTGATTTTTTTTATTTGTTCAGGGAAAAGGTAATCAAACCAACAAATCCAATAAACTAACATATGAACTAAAAATCAAAAAGTGTTCAGAATGGGGTTAGTTAGAAGGTAAACCCTTTTGTTCTTGTCAACGAGCCTCCTAAAAACAGCCATAAATATTCTCTGCGCCCTTCTTTATTAAAATCGAAAGTCAAAAATAAAAAAATCAGACAACCTTTTCAACCGCATTTATTCTGAGAGCACAGATAATGGTGGACCAGAACAAACCTGATCGATAACAATATGTTTTATAAGCCAGTTACAGGCAGAACCAGCAAAAGATCGATTGAGTAGAGCGCACAAAATCTTACAAACTAAAGTTTAAGAAAATGATGATCAGACATGATTTTTTTGGTTTTAAGAAACTGTGTTGGATGGTCTTAATGAATTTAGTTACAATTTGTCGCATCATTTATTATTGATCCTTGTGATATTAAAAACAACAGTCTAGAGAACCTATTATAGAGAATACAAATGGTTAGAGAAGCGACTACTGTCTACTGAAAAATACAAAGGGACAATTTTAAGGTTGTTTCTTTGGATAGTGAACGTTTTTCTGACCGAATTGTATTTTATTAGTAAAAAATAAAAACATATAAGGTTCTTTGTATCTAAGGGCTCATTATAAAGAATAATGAGTTCACTACCTAGTATATATACTGTGGTCATTCTTTGTCATTTTATGATTGAAAGGAATGACTTCGAATGTTATTCTTAGACCTAAGAAGGGTTCTTCGAGTATTTCTTTGATTAATATGAGTGACGGTAGAACAGAACCCATCTAAAAAGATCTTAACAATGTAATAACAATAACAGGACCAGGACCAACCTTAAAATCATTACTTGTCATTTCATACTTGACACAGATGATTGTCAAGCAGGACAATCACTTCTTCTTTAGTGTGCTAGTTTTATTTATTAAATATTTCATTTTTTACTTTAAGGCTTATTTCAGTGTTGCTCAAGAAGCCAACTTAACATAAATCTCTGGTGTGAATGATTAGTTTTTATTTATTTCATATTTTATTTTTTACTTTAAGACTTATTTCAGTGTTGCTCAAAAAGCCAACTTAACATACATCTCTAGTGTGAATGATTAATTTTTATTTATTTTTAAGATGGCACAGAAAGCTAGATCAGGTCTTAACGTGTTTGTATGGAGCAGTTTCACTAAGGACCAATAAAGGACGTCTGTAGATGCTCAGTGTGTCCTGCACAGATTAGTTCGTCCATGTACCAGATCATGTTCTAGTGATAGGAAGGAATAGAAGGACTTATTACCAGTTTTAAGCAGGACTGAGATGATAAGCAGCAGCAGTAGATGAGAGGTGGTAAGAAGGCGCTCAGCCCCGCGGTAGTAAGATCCCGTTTGCCCCATGCCCATCCATCCAGCGCGGTGAGGAGCGACTCGAAGACTCGATTAAACTCCTGGAACACTTTTCCACTCCAAACTTAAATCATAAAGACTTTCTAACCTCAGCAGGACCGTCCCACCCAGATGTTTGAGATAAATAGGGATGTTTAACGCTGCAGCTGGAGACTCGCTGTGTAGTTTTAATTCAAAACAGTCCGAGAGATGAAGCCGTGAACCGTCCACTGCATCTGTCCTCCACTGTGGAAATCTATCCTTCTTCTCTGTCTGCCTTCCAGACTTCTCCGGAGTGATCGATAGTCATCCAGGCTGGTCAGGTTTAGCGGAAAGTCCGCCCCCGGGCTCCACTACACTCCTGCGCTAACAGCGCTGATGGACAAGCACTGATTTCCCGAGTCGAGTCTTCAGAACAAGCGAGTCGACTCAGAGGTGAACACGTGATCTGATCTGCACTCAAGAATCATGTATTTATTTGAACGTTGTGGTCAGGGTCGCAGAAACACCAGACAAACTGTTTGTAATTTTATGTAGTTTGTAGCTTATCTTGTTATAGTATTTATATTTAATCTGTGTAAGAGAAATGAAAACCTTGATGACAATATTGTCATTTAATCTAGATGATATTATTATTGAAACTAGTATATCACCATATGGAGAGTTGCTCCAGAAGGGTCTTCAGGTACTTAATGGCTTGTTCATGAACGACTCTAATTGTACCCATTTATCTTTTTGGCATTCCACTGCCATCATTGTCTTTCCACTGAATTAGTTCTTCTCATAACGTGTACAATAAACCAGCTTCAGTTTGATTTTCTGGGTGTCTGCAGTTATTATAATGATGAACGTATAGAACTGTCGGATCTAGGGATCAATCACAATCATCTTTAATGATAATTGTTAAGAAATAGAAAATAACTGCCATGTCCTTGTAAAGTTTTGTTCAGAAAACACCAATTTCACCAAATGTGACAGTATTTAGTAATTTTAGACCTACAGGAGATACATAAAGAATGAATTTCTAAACGAATATACTTTTTTATTAATAGAATTTATTTAGGCTTTTCCAATTGCAGTGGAAAGTGGTCTGAATTATTGATTTGGCATAGTGTTGTACACCAGCTGCCCTTCCTGATGCAATCCTCCTATTTATCTAGACCTGGGACCGGCACTACAATGCACTTGTCTGAGCATTTTAGTGGCTAATTGATGATGATGATTATCCGATTAGTCGCAGCCGACTCTCGGTTACTTGATGGATCATCAATCCATGAAGTATTTCGGCAATGATAGTGGAGTAGTGTGCCATTACTTTCTCCACCCCTCCCCAGTGGATAATTAGCTAAGGATAATTCAGAGTCTCTAATTAACCCGATGGCATGTTTTTGGACTGTTGGGGAAAACTGGAGCATCCGAAGAAATCCCATGAAGAGATGGGGAGAACATACAAACTCCACAAAGAAAGGACTCGGATCACCCCACCTGGGGATCGAACCCAAGACCTTCTTGCTGTGAGGCGGTGC
>JAYDZG010000022.1:5537176-5548860 GCA_034509265.1 Microcambeva bendego
CAGGGTTTAAGCTTAGTTAAGGGTTTTGGAATTGGGTTAAGGTTTAAGCTGGTTTTAGGTAAAATTTTGAGCTTAAATACACCAAAGTGGCATCCAGACCCCTAGGTGGTCGATGGATGCTCTAAAGACACTTGGATTAAAACATAAACACACATCTGGATATATTTATAAGCAAATATATCAATCACTCATCTTCAAGCCGAAATACAGTGGATAAAGCAATGTGCAACCATTGACAGGAAATATGCTACGTATCTCATGCTGGGTCTTATGATACTTGAAATATTTAAGTTGGGCATGTGAGTTTCCAGCGGCGATCTAATAAACCTAAGAATAACTTTAAAGATATCTGGGAGAGATTTCCTTTCCTGTCCATTACAGTTTCCACCCTGCATGGGAAAACTTTAACAAAAATGTTATTGGAAGGTAATAAAGTTGCAATGTAATAATGTGTTTTTTTAATATGCTGTATAGGTGGTTGAATAATCCTATTTCTGAAATGTATTAATGTACACTATCCACCATCAATGATTACAGAATACAGAATGCTTACAAAGCTGTACCGAATAACATCATTACATACAATAAATGATATTCTTCCAATGATAAATGATATTCTTCCAAGTTTGCTGCAGTGCTTCTCACTTACCCACCATGCCGCTTAACTATTGAGCATAAAACATAGTGGATAATAAGATAATGGCATAATAATAAACCCTTGTAGCTATACCAGAGGTGGAAAGTAACAAATTACTGCATTACTGTAATTGAGTAAGTTTTTTTTGAGTACTTGTACTTTTTAAAAACAACAATAGATTTAACAACATGTACTTGTTGTGTTTTGTACTAATAATTGCACTTTGCTACATTTTAAAAAAGTTTAAAAAATGTAAAGAAATTGATAAACTGCTTGCAGGGAATAGGGTTGCCAGATTATAGTCTGCCAAAATGTATGAAAAACCATCCAATCTGGCACACCAAGTAGATTTGGTAATTCCATAAGCATTCATGTCATATTATTAAATACTTTCATGATATAATGATTGTTAAATCAATTACTTATTAGCTAAATAAATCATTAAACTGAAATGAAATATTTTAGATATTTTACTTGAGTAGATTTTTAGATCTGATTTTTGATCTTTCATCAAAGCAAAGTAATAGAACTTTGACAATACATTAAGTACTTTTTCCACTGCTGGGCAATACTGTATTGTGTATAAGTGGATAAAGTGCACTATTAAGATTTCCATTGTACTCAGTGTCATGAAATATACAGTACATAGGAGGTTTTTTGAGATATGCCTAACCTAGGATTATCCCATACGTAGAAATTCAAATCGTAGGAGGAGAAACTTCCTTGGTTGCCAAGATTCCGACACCATCGATGTATTTATCTATTCTGTGTATTCCTTCAAGACAGTGACATGCATAACTACTTCAGGTAGGCTATGTTACCATGACCTCTACCACCTGGTTTTGGTGAAGCGTGTCTGAGCGGTCGTCATTATCCACTGGGAGGTCTGACTGGTCACCGAAACATTTCCCAATGACACTGGGTCAGCCATCTGGCTTCATCTCTCTCTCTTTCTCATTTGTTTAGCAGAGAACTGCCCTGCTCGTGAACCACAAAAACATCTGTATTTTTTACATTCTAGCTTCTATATCTCTAACAATCTAACAAACACAGTTTGAACACAGCATAGAAAAAGAATATTTTTTTGTTGTTCCAATCCACCAAAAACAAGAATCCAGGTTTCCTTTATACCCCTCCCAGCCGTCTCTTGGGAGAGCAGGTTCCAGAGCGCAGCATCTGTGTCTCATGTTTAATGCATTAACATACCACTGAGAGCCAAGCCTTGGTCCTTAAAGCATCGTATAGAGGTTCAGACTCATCCTCTGTAGTAATTATAAAATGTAATGGCTCTTTTGGAGGGATTGCTTTTCTTGGACGTGCAGGAACCGATCGCATGTGTGGCGTTTCATTATCTCAAGGTGTCTCCTGGGTGATGGAGGTGACAGGAAGACCACAGGAAGCCTCTTGATGATACTCCTGTTGTAGACATCCAATGATTTTATCAGAGTGAAAAGAAAATAGCTACATGGTATTGTCAGACCCAGGACAAAAGACAGTTCTGTATATTTAGTTTTTGTGTCCAATATAAAGCAAGACGTGTCTATGCTCTACTGGAAGACTACAGTGTGACACAATAATGGAAAACAGAACTTGAACTGTCATGATAAGGGTTTGAATTAGCCAGAGCCACCAGTCACTGCTGAACCGCTGTACAATTTTCTTTCCTGTTGATGTTTTAAACGGGAGTGTTGGAAAGTGCTGTGCTATATTCCAACTTTAGTATAGTACTTTAGTATTTGGATACCTGTCCATGAGAAAACAAATCATATTCAAACAAAGAGGCATCTGTGTTCTCGTTTCAGCTATAACAACACAAACTCTTCAAACAAGACATTGAAGTATGTCTTAAAGAATTGTAGCCCATACAGTCAAATAAGCATGTATAGGTGGATACGGATGTTAAAAAAGCCTTAATGTATGTTCTAGTTTGTTCCAAAGCTGTTGGGTCAATTTAATAACTTGCTTCCATACACTAGCTGTATCCAAAAACATTATTTAAATATTAAATATAAAAAAAATAACTCTTCTTTTTTCAATGAACAGTTTTCTCCTGAATCCTTCACAAATGTAAGATTATTATGGTGAGTTTTATTTTTGCCTGACCACTATAATGGGTTTGACAAAATATGTTGGATTTCCTGGCACAACATTCCATTACAGTATACAAATAATTTTTTATGACCAAATCGATAATCATTAACTTTCCCCCCACTCCATTCTGCTCCCTCCAGACGTACTTTTGATCATTGTGGTCCAAAATAGAGTTTATGTGACAAAGAAATTCCAAAATGTTTTTAAACCAGCATCAAACGTCTGTACAGCATCGATATTGGTAGCCTTTAAGCCGATTTAGTCAAAAGGTTAGTATGGCTGGGCACTGATATTGGTCAGTAAATGCTCCATATTGTTCCAAAGCTTTTCAGTGGGGTTGAGGTCTACAGTAATTTCTTTGAATCAAACTTTTTTCTTTATTAAGTTATTTAATAACTTGCTACCACAAACTAGCCAGTTCCAAGAAATACAATTAAAACATAACCATTGTATTTTTTTTCCCATTTTTGAAAAAAAAAAAACACCTATTCTTCCATTTGGGTTAAAACAGTCCCCTGTCAAACATACTATGGCCAAACCACCACAAATAAAGTTTATCTGACAACAAAAAAGTACTAGCAAATGCTTTTTGAACCATCATTAAAACATCTGTCGAGCATTGAGTTTAAAACAGGGGCTTTTTTCTTGGTAGTCTTTAAGCCCGTGTCTACATAAAACCTTTCTGTGGACAGAAACACATTTTCCAAATGTGTCTAAATCATGGCAGATCTGTTTCAGGTGGTTCTTGGATTACATCTGGTCTTCAGGACTCATTTTCTCTTAGAGTTAAGTGACTGGGTTTTTCCAGCCTGACTTCTATACATGAAATGGTTAAAACATGATATTTCAGGACTTCTCTCTATATGCGAAGTCTAATATGTACATTTAAACACACCACATTTATGCCGGCATTGTAGTTAAGTCATCATTATAAAGAATTAAAGAGGCCGGCCAAAAAGTTATGTCACATGATGAAACATTCTACACGACTACATGGACAACCTGCTGTAAGTACACAATACATTTTCCAAGTTAACATTTCATTATATAATGAATTAAATAATTCTTCCAGTGTTTTATTGAGCACTGGAAGAAATCATTCAGCACAGTAGATTACATGGTAGAGGATTATGAATTAGCATGTTTATATTTGTCATTAATGGTGATGACGCCCTGCCACCTTGACGCCTTTTCTCAGCCCCTGGCACTGAACCAAAAACTTTATGAACACAATTAATCACATCCATTAGTCACTCTGTCTGACGGGTATAATGCTACAGCTCACAGTCCTACCAGTCAGACGTTCTGGACATAATGGAAAAGCCTTCCATAGCATGACTTGATTCGGCCACTGTGCAGAACTTAATCCTCAATCATCCAGTAGAATAATATCTGGTTTAGTTTTATTTATTTATAACTGTGTGTAATAGATACATGAATAAAATGCTGTGGACTTTACAAATCCATGGACATTAAGCTGGTCTACTTTGTTACATCTAGTTTTCAGAAAAGGCTTTACACTAGATCTTGGATCTAAAGAAATGCACTCCATTAGGTCTTGAAGGCATCAGTAACATTGATATGCGACTGTAATCCTTGTGTTTATTCAGTATTCCAATTCCTCCCAAAATTTTTGGGTAGAGTTAAGGTCAGAGCATTTGTGCAGGTCAGTCAGACACAGCAAATGTTTGATATTTATCTAAAATGATAAAATGTATTGTTTTATGCATGGCTAGTGTGTGTATGTATTTCAAATGGTGTCCATACACATATGAGCATGTATGAGTGCAAGTGATGGTGTGTATATACATTTGCTTTATAAATCAGAGTAATTTAATTCTTTGTAGATTGTTCGTGCAGAACATTTAATGAGAGTAGAAAATCATTTCGAAAGGACTGTTTACTGATCCACATCCTTCTCATTTTGCACTAAAGACATAAAAATATACCCTAAGACTTCATCAAATTCCCTTGAAACTAGCAAGATCTTCTCAATCACGAACAGCTATCCACCCTGTAAGAGCAATAGAGCAGAAATCAAGGATGCGTTCTTTTTTTCTCTCTGAAGTTCTCTGCACATCTGTGTTCCCATGTATGCTGGGGCAGATGTCAAAATTCCTTGGACGTTATGGGAACGCTGATGAAAGTAATTAGTCTGCACAAGCTGATTTTGTTCTAGTTCTTATTTGGTATTAAAGATAAAATAGAACATCAAAAAGGATTAAATCCTGGTTTTTGTGATCTTTTTGTGTATAAACCAAAGTCAGGTCAAAGGTTCAAGGGATTTTATAATTTTCTGTGTTTTGGTTTTCTGTGACTGATTAAAACTATAATTATAGCAGTAAAATTGCAAAAAAGACTATTACTAAATTATTTATATTTACAATATTATATGGAATACTATTAACATAATATCACAGACAGACAGACAGACAGATAGATAGATAGATAGATAGATAGATAGATGGCTCTTGTCAGCATTTTGCTTCTTACACTGTATATAGCATAAAAAGAGCTGTTGCAGAAATTGGCATGATTAATTGTTGGATATATTAATATAGAAGTTGGACTTGAACTGTTGATATTCGTGCTAAAAGTTGGACCTCCACATTGCTGTGATTGAGCAAAGCTGACAGCTGAGCAACTGTTTGTGTGTGTTTGTGTGTGATGATGTAGGTGCCAAGGGGACTAGTGGTGAAACAAGTGTTCCTACCATCTGGCCTGCTGAGGGATGAGAGCCAGAGACAGCCGCCCACTTCCTCAACATTCGCCACATTGTCAGCACCAGCCATAAAAGACAGCCGCTGTGAACAAATGATTCCTCCAGTCTCTCCCAGCTGTCTTCACTGAAATCCAACGGCCAGCAGGCAAGATGGGTCCAGTTGTGCATGGCATTTCTGCTTCACACAGTGTGGAAAGCATTTCAGACTTCTCAGCAGAACTTTGGAAATGTAACAAAACAAAAAAAAATTTAGGAGCTTTAACTTTAACACCATCTGCAGGTTTGAGGAGAAAATAATAAGGTAAAAGTTTAAATTTAGCAGGTAAAAATAAGAATAGCTACAGATCGAACCCAGGTCAAAAACCGTTTTGCTGCATCACTGTACCATTTAGTATCTAAAACAAAAGCTAAGAATATAATTATTTTTATTATATTTTAAAAATAAACTGTGAACATTGCTGTCTATTTGTAAGGAGTTGAAAACTTAGTTTGACATGGTTTTACTGCCTGATGCATCCTGATGCAATTGCAATCTGTTTATGATTTTTTTTCTTGAAAGCTCAAAGTATATCTTTATTGTACTTCTTTACCACAGACACGGCCTCTTAACACAAAAGACATCATGTGCTTTTCTTCTTGTAGCATGGATTTGTATTTGCTTTCTCATCTTTCATTGAACTTGCTTCTGTCAATATGTATTAGTATATTTAATCTATGTTTTTATGATTTAATAATTATGTATGTTACATATACGTGTAAAAATACATGACATACGTAAGAACACATTTCTATGTGCCACACTCATATGCTAATAAATGAAACATCCCATTTCTTAGGTTTGCACTATAAATAATGAACATTTCATACATTATATTTGCACATGAGTCACTCTGAATGTAATTTCATAACAGAAAATGAGAGTCTGAATCACAAACAGTGAGTACAAAGTCAAAATGAGACTTGAACTCTTGGTTCTAAATCAGCGGATTAGAGCAGTCTGCACTAGCTTTAAGTGAATTACCTAAAAGTGACAGGCAGAGATCTCCCAGTTCATCAGGGATTCGCTAAAATAACCTGATAAATATTTAATTCAGCTGCATTTTCAATCAGCATCTGTACTGAGATCAGTGAAACCAGAATATTTTGTGAATACGAAGAGGGACAAGGATTGTCTTTTAACATCATTGCACTGCTGACATCAACTACCGATCTGGCAGAGTAAGTTTTTTTATTTTTAATTATTTATTTGTTTTCAAGACATGCTAACCCAATCACCATCTCTCTTTTTTGTGCTCCTGCAAGATCTCTGATCAGATTAAGACGACATGCAAAGGGTCACAAAGACACACTAGGTACAGCAGAAATAAGGCTTTTGTTTTTTCCAGTAGATGTTCTTGCATTCAGTGTTTCAACAATCTGTCTCTTGATCCCTGTAAGTAATGTTCTTTTTTATTCCTACCACTGCAAACTAAACCAGAATAATCCGTGACTACATCAAGGGAGACATGCTGAATCAGTCGGAACCTGAACTTTGTTGGGTCGTAGCTCATGGAATATCTGATCAGGTTGAGATTTTTGCAGTAAGGGCTTTATAAATTCAATCAGAGCTTCCTGCTTTATTCTAGTCATGATCACAGTGGGTATGGTGCCAATTTGAGACACTGGGCACAAGAAAGAAACATAGATATTGCAATGGAAAGGCTGTTGTCAAGAATGAGATAGGCTGTATTCTTTTTCCAGCAGATGTTCTTGCATTCAGTGCTTCAACGATTTGTCTGTAAATCCCTGTTTGACGTTAATGTTCTTTTTTATTCCAGTCCAGTCTCTTTAAACTAAACCAGAAAACAACAGTAAATAATCCATCTTTTTATTTTAAAAACTGTATGTCAATGCCATTCGAGATCATTTCACAACTACTGACAACTATCAAGCATGTAGAATAAAAATGTTAAACCAGTTGCTTTATTGATTATGTAATATTATCAGATCATGATGTTTTGCCTCCTGCTTTATTGTAGTCATGGTCACAGTGGGTCTGGTGCCACTTTGAGATACGACGTACAACACGGTACAGTAACACAGACTGGGCCACAAGATGGGTTGTATTATTTTGAGATGCTAGACTCAGTCAGTAACACAAAGAGTGCAATGCGAAGGCTGTTCTCAAGAACAGAGATAGGCTGTATTATTTTCCAGCAGATGTTCTTGCATTCAGTGGTTCAACAATTTGTCTCTAAATCCCAGTTTGACATTAATGTTCTTTTTTTATTATAACAATTTCAAACTAATCCAGAATCCATCTGCAGTGCATAAGCTCTCGAACCTTTCAGTGCCTTGGAGTCTCTTTGTTGTGGACATGCATTCCATGTTTGGAATTCATTGTCAATTGGTTTTTGCTTCCTAAGCTAACACAGCATCATGTAATGAGATGAGGTGAAAAAAACGTGGTACCATGTCAACCCCGAAAACAGTTAAACTGTCACTGACAAACCAGAAGTTGCACTTAACAATTTATTTATTTATTTATTCATTTATTCATTATTCATTCATTTATTTATTGATATGCTCCCATTAGGGGTCGCCACAGGAGATTTATTTGGCTTTTTTTATCCCGGATGCCCTTCCTGACACAAACCTCCCTATTTATATGCGCTTGGGACCAGCATTACAAAGCACTACTGGCTTATGTATCCTAGTGACTAATTGCCTCCAATCAATCTGACTGCATGTTTTTTGGACTGTGGGATGAAACCGGAACAGACACAGGAACAACACGCAAACTCTGCACAGAAAGGACCTGGACCACGCTGGGGATCAATCACAGGACCTTGAACGGTACACACCAAGTGGCCATTGTGCTGCCCAACACATACATGTTTATACAAATAAAAAATAAATTATATATTTTTTTACATTTGAAATGAACTCTGCTGCTTCCCATCTGTCCACCATATTTGTAATCTTTTGTGCCACACTTAATACTGGGATTGCCTTCTCTTCTAAGGTTGCATCAGATGCTCCGTTAAACCAAAATGATGTCTATGTAGAGAGCTCACAGGTTTAAAATATAAGTGTATTAACAAAATATGTAGAAAAGAACGACAGAAGCAAATAATCTAGACTGGCATTAAAAAAGAAGTCGGATAGTTGGCGAGCATGATGGACAATTTGATTTATAGTTCTCCTAAGTTTAGCGCTGTGATATATGCTATGGCACTTTGCCATTTCTTTTACCAGCCTTTACCTACCAGCACCAAGCTTCTCCTTTTGTTGATTTTTCTAGATGGTGGTGTTCCAGATGTCAATCAAAAAGCAATGACAGACTGATCATAACAGACAGCCGCACTCATTTCAGAAACGAAACCCCGATGTTGACTACCAGGACCAGATGCTAGAACTCTGAGGTGGCCATTTTCACTGTTCCAGTCAGGTCAGTTGTCTGATCTTCACTATCCATCAGGCTTATGTCAAAACAAATAGCGGGGCGAAGAACACAACGTGTGATCGCCGCTGGAATTCTTTCAGTCTCTCCATCTGGATTATGTGGTGTGAGTGGAGAGCATGACGGAATCTATAGATTCGGTTTTTGGGAGGCACAGCACCCAAACAAAAGCTCCAGGTGCCTTTGAATAGGACAGTGAAAGGACAGTGAAGGAATTTGGTTTTGAGCAATGCAGGTGTCAGTAAGGCTCTTCCGGGGTGAAACAGCTGACGCTCAACCATAATCCAGACTTCAGCTTATTCTATTTTTGTGTATTATTTTTGCATTTAATCCAAACTAGAGAAAATAATACCTTTAAATAACTAAATAATTATAAAATACATTGATTCATCTTGGAATACTGAAAACGTGAGTGTGGTAAAGTTTCCCTGTGTTAGCACAAGTGTTCTCAAAAGTTTACTTCTTTCAGTTTACCTCCTAAAAACTTTTGTATTGTTGTATTATAATAAAGGTCCCAAGTTTAAGGCAAAGTGAATGAAAGATAAACCATAACTTTTCAGTTCACTGCCATTATAACCACTGTGGCCATTGAACTCTTGGTCAAGGATTAGACTGAAACACTGTGGACATGGCGGGAACACACCCTGGACAGTTGGGTGTGTGGGCATTAAACCAACGTTCTCAAAAACCATGTTGCTGTGCAGCACATCCTCGGCTTTCCAAAGCATCCCAGCATTCCAAAGCAAAATACCATTAAGATCAATTTCACCTTTGTTATACTGAGCAAAATAATAATTACTCCTAATTACCAGTTTTGCGGCCTATCTTTGGCTCATATTAGCAATATTTACCACCCAAATCAGCTTTTAAGACCGCACCATATTAATAATGTACCACTTACTGCTAGACCCCATGATAAAATGCAAATCAGAAAGCCCTATCCATCTTTCTTTTCTTCTTCTATTTTTTTTTACTCCAAATGGCACTGTGTCGGACGCCTGATTGAACCATAATTGCATCTATTTGGCTTAAGATGCACGTCTGGCTTGGAGACAAGTAATTAAAATTAAGATGGGAGTGCAGAGCCTTTGCCAGGCCCATCTGTGGACACATGTTCCTAACACTGTTCTTGAGTAAGGATGCCAAAAAATTGTATTATATCAGACAGACAGACGTACACATACAGACAGATACAAGGATGGACAGACAGACAAGATCATTTTACTAATCCTAGGGGGTAAATCAGGTATTAAAGCAGCTCAAAGGACATTCCACTACATTGTATACATTTACATCTAAGCACATATAACAATTTTAAATTAAAGTACCATTTATTTTGATGCCTGAAAACCCTCTTACCAAACGGACATTGACCGCACCATGTAGATTCTGATGGAATAAATATATACTGTATATATTTATACATATGATAAAACACAGACTTATGATAATGACCAGGTGGATGGGTAGTAGATTCATCACCTCGGAGATGTTGCAAGCTTTTGTGTTGAACCGATGAAGCTTAACAGAACCCCTGCAGCCACTTGCAGCACTCCATTAATCTGGTGTGAAACAGCTGTGGCCTGCCTCACTTCCTGTAATGGCTAATTGGCACAATAGATCCAGCACTATACATTTCCCAGACCAATTTTAAAGTTGTACTTAAAACTAAGATATTAGCATGCACACAGGCTCAGGATAAAACTCAGGATAAGCATGCCTGGTTAGCTCTTTTATCTCGTATATATTCTGTACATCACCCGTCACTTAGCTGCATGAGCGCCTTGATCCACGATGACATGGAATACGATGCCTTTATTAGTCATATATACATGTGTAAGATACAAAATAATAGCTTATTTGGAAGCACAGGGATACTCTCTAGTAGATATGATTAAGGGGCGTTCTCAAGGGCCTAACAGTGGCTGCATAACCTTTCATTGAGATTCAAGCACAGAAACAAATCAACTGAAACATACGTCATAACGAATTAGTAATTCTACTCATGAAATCCAGTCACTGTCTGTTTTACAACTACATATTCTGGTCAGAGTCGCAGATCTACTGGCCGAAAGGCAGTAAAAGACAGTAATACACACACATACACACACACACACACACATGGGGATTTTAGTATCTCCAATTAACCTAGCTACATGATTTGGACTGTAGGAGGGAACCCATGTATACACATTGAGAACATGCATCTGCATACAGAATAAACCCACTTGGGAATTGAACCCAGGACCTTCTTGATTTGAAGCGACAATGCTACACACCATACCACACTCTTTTTAAATAATCCCAATTATAAATACTAATTTCTAATTAGCTAGCAGATGTTCAGTCAATGTTAAGATCTTAACATTGTATAGGTCGAAGAACTGGGCGTGAATGTATTTTATTTATTGATTTATGATTTATTTCCTAGCATCTGTAAGTTGAACGGTTAACTGACAATATTTTATTCAGGGTGATAGACTTTATAATTAATTAGAAAGTTTGATGTAGTCCAGACATTTTTAATCTCAATGATAAAAATAATCTAATTTCTCTTCAATCCCAACATGCTATTTCACATTTCCATAGCAGTATGTGTTTAAACCTCTTCTAGATTATTAATGACTTCTTTTATGCTGTTGGTTTACTTGTCAGGATTTATTGCATTGTGGGGGATGGCTAGCTCATCTGTGTCACCTTTTTAAAGCTTATTCCTAAAGTGTCTGAGCTACCCAAATATTTATTCTTTCTTGACCAAGTTGAGCATCTCAGTGTGTCTCACTTCCTTTGCC
>JAYDZG010000022.1:5567832-5578595 GCA_034509265.1 Microcambeva bendego
TGTGGTTCACACACACACACACACACACACACCAAGAGAATGACAGATTCAGCATGAGGCAGATGCCTCTGTCTGGTGGTATGACAAGCGGCAGGGGGATGCGCAACATCTGACAAAGGAGGGAAAAAAAGAAGGCAAGGAAGGAGCAGAAGGGGGCACAAAATGCCAATCATTCTTCATCTCTTCAGCTTGAGTTTTGTTCAGAAAACCCCCCCGAATTCATCCTCAGCTCATTAGGGCATGCACCACTTCCCCCACTGTCTAATTTACACTTCACTGCATGAACACATGAGTGGCAGTGAGAGAGTCTATCTCTGGTATGCAGCGATGCCTGTATTGCACATGGTAGCGTTTTAATAGAGTCAAATTGAAATTCTGGCTGTGTACAGTTAGAAAGGACTGCCTGGGTGCCCTTAAAAAAATCTTTTAAAGATGTGACCATCTGCAAGCCAAACTGTTGGATTTCAATAATGTTTATTAAAATTTAAAATATGCTGATTTTGTATTCATTTACAGAAAAAAGAGAATACATATATATAAAACCAGCCAGGGTTGCATGGTGGTTCAGAGGGTAGCAGGTTTTAACTAATTATGCTTGTTTTATCAATGTATTTATTCTTTTCATGTATTTTAAATACTGCTTGTTCAACAATCTACATATTGCTTTAGGCTTGTACAGTGTACTTGGGTTTCTTACCATACATGTAGTAACGCAATGGCACAGTTTGTCATGAACTAAATGGCAGAATGAATAAATCAAATAATGTTTCACATCGCTAAACAGACGAGGAAAATTTGTACAGTACTGCCGCTGAATGACAAAACACCAACGCCACCAGATTTTATGAGAAAAAAGATTCTTTCCATCAAACGTGTCCAAGGAAATCCCCTGAAGCGCTCATTCAGATGTCTGCCTACAGGCCTACACATGCACACACACACTTAGACCATGTGCAGCTGCAGGGTTTGAGTTCAGCCAGATGAAGCAATTTCCCTCAGTATATGGTGGTAGTGCCGGGCCTGGGGAGCCCGGTCCAGTCCATTAGGCTGAGCCGGTCTGGATCAGCAGGTCATCGCTCAGAGCCAAGCAGCTATTAACACTGCAGCTGAAACACAGAGCTTTGCTTTCATGCTCATCTGGTTTAATGTTTCGCTTTTGATTAAAGTTTGATTGTGGTCTGGTAAAGAAGATTTGCAGCTTCTGGCCCGAGCTGAAACATTTTCCTGCTCTACTTTCCCTGAAGACCATAACGCCGCTCTGGCCGGCGTTAATAAACGGCTCCGATTCCAGAGCTCGCTGTAAAAAAAAAAAAAAAGGTGTAGAAATCAGAACCTGTTTCACGTTTGATGTACGAGCAAATGAACGCGGGGTTCATTATCCAGGGGCGTCGTTTGAATGAAGGTTTAATGTGCGTCCAGCATGGATGGATGGAAAACAACACAAAACGATCAAAAGAGAGATAGAGAGAGAGAGAGAGAGAGAGAGAGAGAGAGAGAGAGAGAGAGAGAGAGACATGAAACACCCGAGGCTGCGTTTAATCTTTTTTTACTCTGTGCATCCTGGAAACACAGATCCAATCCTTCTGTTTTTTACTCTTCATTTAACCTCGCTCAACAATAGCTGAAAAAGCCCTTGAGCACCTGTGTGTCAGATATAAAGTGTGTTCACATCTGGGACACAAAAAAACAGAACTCAAAACCTGACACATCTGCTGGATTTATACACGGAACAATTTTGAATCAATTGAATCATATGAATCGTTTGGGTGCTGAGATCTTAGTGTTCTAAGATCAACAATAGGAGGAAACTTGACAGGGACATAAACACCTTACACAGAGAACCCAGAGATAGGTTATAAACCAAGGTCAGCCAAGATTCACTTCTTCAATTTAAGTCTAGACACTGTCACTAGCCTGGCCGGACGCCAACAGGCCGGGAGTAACATGGACAGCTTAAAGCTCAATGTAAAGCTCTTTGTATGCATTTGGCTACATGACACCCCTGGCTGGCTAAAAAGGCCCACAGGCTCGCAAACACCACCTCGGACTCATCTCAAAGCGTCAGCCACAGCTTTATACCTTTCGGCAGCATCACATGGGGCATGAGGAGCTATACGCTAGCCATTATGTCGTGCCTGTTTGAGCATGGGTTCGAGTCTGACTTCAGAAAGCCAGATAGAAAGAAATGTTGTAGAAAATGTAGAAAAATATAATGATATTATAGGGTAAACGTTTGAGCTTGGGTAAAGACCAAGTGTTAGGTTTGGGGCTATGGTTAGGGCTGGGGCTATGGTAAGACATGAGCTTGAGCTAGGAATAAGTAAATAGTTATGGTTTGAGCTTTAAGTAGAAAAAATAGATAAAAAATGATAGAAAAATTATATAAATTAATAATAAAAAATTATAATCAACAGTAAAACAAATAAATAAAAACTCGACTTAAATACTCAAAACAATAGACTCAAACCACTCAACAAAAAATACTACTAATAAAAGCTATTTAATTAATGTAAAACTTTGTTTTCAGGTGCTAAAACGTTTAGTGCTCAAAGCCAGTTCATCCGGCACACAGCGGAATTAACCCGGCCTCACACTTTCCTTAAAGGTTCATCAGACAGAGCTAAGAATAGCCCAGACATGCTCCAACCCAAACAAAGCCTTACACATTTCTAGTGTCCCCAAGAGACACCCGGGGTTTAAACACCTGCACGGTGTTGAAAGCTCAGTATTTTATTAGAAAAATCTCATAACGTCCTATATAAGTTCTGCTCCCTGAACGCACGTAATCTCGAGGCTCAATTACCAAACGTCTCTCAATAAGCTCCGGGAGCAGATTTACAGTTTCTGGAGGAAAAAAAAGTACATGAAGAGTCTGAGATTGCGTTTATGGCAGGATTTCTGTAGGGACAAGAGTCCGCCGTTTTTATTTTGACGTGGTATTTTAATGAAAAAAATCAATCAAAAGAAAGCCCTCGGACAGCGAGCTTTCAAACGCGGAGGAACCGGTATGCTTATTAAAGTTATAAATAGAACAATATTTGGATCCCAGCCTCCACTTTCAATAATACTTCTTCGTAGTTGGTTTGTTTCCCATCTCAAGTGTAGTTGAGTCTGGATGCTCTGTAACAGGATTCAGATCTGTGTGTGCAGATGGGAGCCGCTACAAAATCAATTACAGAAAATTCAGTTAGAGATGTCCAGACTCCAGACAAATATCAAATGACCACATCTACACAACTTACAATTAAAAAATTGCCTTTTCTTCAATGTCCAAATGTTCAACGTTTCAGTACTTTTTGCACAACTTGAATCAACCAAAACATTTCTTGGTTCAATTAGAATTGGGATTTACATAGTCCTCATCATCACGCTGTTCACATTTTGACATCATGAGACGACACCTAATAATTGATCAACAGTACCTTGACATTGCGAGGCTTTAAACAGGATGTTCAAAGCTGGAAGTGACCACTGAGCTTAGTGTCATCACCAGAACCTCTTCAAGAGGAGTGTGATGCCATGCCATGACAACGATGTCTCATGCTTTTTACATGACGAGTTATTGAGACATTGACATTTTTTTGTTGGGGTATACACACCACTGTTGTTGGCTTCTGTTTCAATACATAGTTTGAGATGAAGAAATCACCACTCCATGCTTCTACTTAAATGCCCAGCTTGCATAATATATCACATACTTTTTTCGTTTCTATCAGTTTTACCCCAAAATTTCAGACGTAAGGTCGGAAGCATGGTTGTGATTAATTTATGTTTGGCCATATTGCATATTTAGTTGGAATGGTAATTTTGCTAACACGGTAAAAGCTGAAAGATGAATCTTGTCGATTATTAACCATTGCACACACCTGAAATGACATTCCAGTAGAGGATTAATTAAAATCAATCTGCTCAGTTATTTAAATCCTAATAATGGAATTTTGAGCGGATTATAGCATTTCTAATAATAACTGATTTTTATCTCCATAGATGACTTTTCAAAGAGAATGGATTATAGCAAAATGGATTAAAACTGCGAGAATTTCAGCTTGCGCAGAAAATGCTAATGACACAATATTTGTCGACTATCTCCATCCTATTTCAACGCCATGTTCTGTCTCCATAACGGATTATCTTCTTTATTTTTGTTTACTCTACACTTTCCTCCTCCAGGAAGCTTTCAAAGACAGCATAATGTGACGATATGCATGCAGGCGATGGAGCTCCCGTATCCAGACTCCCTCTTGCCTACATTAAGCTCCTTTTCCCATTCTGACATTGACTCACTTCCTTGGAGTGCAAATCCACTCCCGCTACGTTGCATACGCCATAGCCGACCCACAAGCCCGTGCACTTAACTTCAGTATTTGTATGCTAGACAGCCCCGACATGCTTCGTCCAGTGCTGCCTACACAGGATTGAATTCAGCAGTCTGACAAAGCTGCCATCATATCCACCCAACCGCAAAAAAAGAAAATAAAGTGTGTGCATATACTTAAAATTATATGACAACATGCAGACTTTGTGTCAAGAAACTTCTAGTATATTTGCCATTCCAGCTGTGGAAGTAGGTCCATTAGCTAGTGTATACAGTACTGTATACACAAAGAGAATCTCCATCCATCACATCTGGAATGTTCAGGTAATTTAGACAGATTCCTCTAGTAAGCAAAAAATGTATTAGCTGAAATCTGAAAGACTTTGATGGAGTCGACATGAAGTGTTCCTGTTACGTACTGAACTAGCACTGACTTTAAAATTAAGAATCATTTTCTCTAAGTTTTCTCTGTCCGCTCACAGCAAGAAGGTCCTGGGTTCGATCCACACATTGGATGGTCCAGGTCCTTTCTGTGTTTTCTCCTTCATGTTTTCTCCAGAAGCTCTGCCCCTTCAAGTCCAAAAACCAGCATTCTTCCTACAGTCCAAAGACATGCAATTACGTGAATTGAAGATACGAAACTGTCCATGACTGCGTTTGATACAAACTTGGGAACTGATAAACCTCGTGTTACGAGTAACACTGATTTCTGTGAATCAGAGAATGTATCTAAAGTGTAAAACATGACAATAATATCCTAATTAAGATAAACAAATGATGGCCTCTGCAGATATACGGGGAATAATGGGGATCAGTGCGTGAGTCCATGTGAACCCACCTCAAAGAAAAAAAGGTAAAAAGAAACACTTGACTGTTGCACATGGCTCTCATCGATCAAGAATGGGCGTCAGCATCAATGGAGGAAGTGAAATCCGATCAAGCATTTAGATACAATATATGAAGGGAAAAAATGAATCTATAATTAAGCTTGTAAGGTTTACCATAACCAACGATACCGCCATCTGACCACATCCGTGTCTGATTCCTCTGAGCTGGATTGGTTTCATGTCTTGTTGTACACTTTGGACTGATCCTAAGCAAGTCAAGAAATCAACCGAGGCTGGTACCACGATGCTCTTCAATACCCGCTTGGAGAAGACTTTTATGAAATGCCTTTTGGTTCGAGACGTGTGTGGAGGATAACACGACTTCCGAAGGGGAAACGAGATTAAGCACAAATGCCGAATAATCAAGTTAGAGTTCAGAGAAGAAAACATTCGTACCCGAGCATTTGTGTTCCTACGGCGGGGATGAAGCAAGCGAGATGAAGCGAGAGGGATTAATTCAGAGAAGCCGAGCCAGATGCACCGAGGGCGGAAACGTAGAAGGGGAAAAAAAAGGGTGAAGTGCTTGCTCGTGAGGGCGGGGCAGATCATACATAATGCAAAGCAGAGGAATTTGGTAGAGAGAGAGAGAGAGAGAGAGAGAGAGCAAAAGGGAAAATTTCTTTTTTCTCTCTACCTAAAAGCGGCAGAGTTGAGAGTAGAATGACTCCACTGGCTTTTTACTCGTCTTATCTCGTCCCCCCGCTCGTCAGTCTTTCTGCCCTTTTGTTTTCTATCTGAGCCGTCAGGCGAGTGACGGATGCACGGCGGGAACTAATGCAAACGTTTGTCGTCGAGATTGAAACCAGAGAGAAGCCCGGACATTGTCGAGTGGTACAGGTGTCATACGGTATTTTACACCATGAACATGATTGGGGGTGTACGGAGGGGCTTCTTTTGTGACCCCTGTTGTGGCTGTCTGGACACATCTAGAGGAAATATGCTAATGGTGTCATACTGTTCAAGCAGCATAAATATGTAAATCAGCAAGGCCCGGTTAAAGTACACCAGCCACAAGAGTCATTGGGACAAAGGGACTCGACTGAGATTCAATCAGGACTCAACTGGGACTGTGGTAGACAAGTAGTAGGTTGTGGTTTGAACCCTGGCTCTGTTGGGCCTTCGATCAAGGTCCTAAACACTTCTCCCAGCTTTAAAAGAAGCAAGGACATGTAGAAGATGATTTTCCTTGTACTGTACGCGTGTTTATGTATATTTGACAATTAAAGGCATCCCATCCCATCCAACCTGGTGGCACAGTTGGACATTTTGCTAGCATATGGGATCATGAAGGTTGCCACGGGTTTTAAAATATTTATTTTTATTATTTATTTAGTAATTAATCATTAATGAAATCATAAAAAGTACTTTATTTCTCTGTGTTTTTATGGTTGTAAAGACCTAAGAAGACTAAATAAGTAGTTACACTTGTTACACATCAGCAGCCAGCACTTCCTGTGTAATGTTCCTACCTTAGCTGCGTAACATTTCAGAGGCCACGGCCTTCAAAGGACGCCGCCCCTGAAATGCGACATTCTAAATGTAAATGTATTTTGCCCTTCTTGGCCACCGTAGTAATCGGAACAGTCCTGTGTTTATGCTAGCGAGTGATCGAATGCTGATATTGAGCTGGTTTGTCTTTCTAATCTCAGCCTGGTTAACTGAATTGTTTTACAGGTATCTAGCCGCTGGGGTGCATAAACCAGTGGATTGTAGTGCCGGTCCCTAGCCCAGATAAATAAGGAGGGTTGTGTCACAAAGGGCCTTCAATCTGAGTAAAAAACGATGTCAAATTAATGATCTGCTGTGGCAAAGAGCAAAATAAATAAATAAAACGTCACGCTGCTACCTGTAACATGTTTGGTTACTTCCATTTTTAATTCCCAAGTACTGGCCAACAATGCTAGTCTCTAGTCCTCAATTCCTTTACATTAGACATTTCCTCTGTTTATTAATTATTTTTCTCTGCAGTGTGTTCATTGAATAGTTATTACCTATTTTGTAATATTTGTTTATTATAACTTGTGTATAGCTAAAACCTTTCTTAATGGCACTGTACATCATCTCAGTGTTCATTACATTACGATGTTTTTCAGTGAATGAAGCATAAAAACTTTTAGGTTCAAAAATATTGGGGAAAAATCATTTTACTACATTTATTAGCTTCCTACTACAAACTTTACTTACCCGATCACACTGCTTAAACAGAAAAAAATCCCAACAGTGTCGAGACAAAGTGAATGAACAGTGTGTCTGTAGCGTACTCCCCGGTCAGGCTGCTCTGGGCTTGACCGTGACTCTGGGAGAAACAGACACAAATAGATGTGGACTTTGTTTGACATCAGCAGAACAAGGCTTCCTAAGTGCTTTCATTTCCTCCAGGTCTGTGCAGCTGAAGAAGCTTTTTTAAAGGCTATTACAATACCGCCTTCCAACAGTCCATCCCCACTACCCCTCCTTCCCCAATCACCAACACCAGAGAGGTGGGGTAATGATACGGTTGCTGAATGGTATTATTATTTTTTTTTAGTATTTGATAAACTAAATGTACAGCCTTTACGTCCTATAGGAAACACAAACAGCAGCGTACGTAAACCAAGCACCATTTATTCCAATGACCATGATGTAGCATCCATGAACACTGAATAGTTGACATCGCCAACCTATATTTTATGAGACAAAACATTTACAGATTTGTATAACTCATTACAAAGGTTTTCAAACTGGGTAAATGCCAACAGAATCTTTTTTTTTTGAACAAGTTACATAAAGGGTGTGTTCGAAAACCTAGTGCGCTCTCTACATGCGCAATCCAGGGAAGTATGCTGTTCAAAATCCTAGATGCATCAATACCCTCCCTACTAAATCATCTTAAAAAGTAAACGTGATGTTCAGTGTAGAATGAGTGAGCTTTTGAAGCATCCTCATTTTGGAAGGGTATCCAAGAATTCAGAATCCACTGAGACATTATCTGAAATCATCCCATTGACCAAGATGACATGGTGCCAACTGTGTTAGCTTAGAAAATAAATAGGAAGCGCATTCGTGATGACTTAACAGAACCCTCACTAGATAGACAGCTGCCGACGTAAATAGTAAGACAGAGAGGCAGCTCGCTATGTTTTCGAACACACCCATAGCATGTAGTATATGAATGTATTGGATGCATTAATGCTATTCAGTCTTGGTCATGTTGTTTGGTCCACTATGCGCTGTTGGGTAAGCCATGGTGGAGAGTTTAAATGTTTTTATGCCATGGTGGAGAGTTTAAATAGGGTCAGTAGTCGGAGTAGATTAGCCGGTACAATATAATAAAAATATTAATGTATTTAGCTGTGTTGATGGCAACATGTGAATAAAGAATCTAGGTTTGCCACTCAGGTCTAACATCTACTTTCCTGCTCTTGCTTCTAAAAGAACTCTTTCTCTGCCCTTCCTGTGTTCTACCCAGCCTCTGATTTACCCCTGTCAGCTGAGAGGCGCTATTCACGGCGCTATCTCCTGACCGAGTCTTCTGGATCCCACTGTTGCTCTGCTGAGCCACTTCAATGGAGGGTTGAACTGATTTTGCTGCACATTCAGACTGTTCGAGCTCTGCCAGACACTCGGGTGTAGTTCTCCGAGTACTGGGTTTGGGGATGTGATCTCCTTCAGAACCTTCTTTCTTGCCCTGGGCTCGTAAGGTGTGCAGGGTCTGAACAGCCTGTTGCTGCTCTCTCTGGAGGACGTGCAGCTGGGCGGCTGTGTTTTCTCTCTTCTCTGAGCACTCTTTCAGGAGCCTCTCCACTGCCTGCAGGAAATCACGGCCGTACTGCGCTAGGGCTTCGTCTCCTAAAGATAAGCACAGCTAATTTAGCACTACTGAATACACCAGGGAAATCAAAGATGAACACAGAAATTCGCTTTTCACATTTCATCTCTGCTATATGTTAATAAAAGTGAATATTAAAATGACTTCTATACAATAAGTATCTCTCCATTGGCTGCTAGACCTGTCCATCAATACCGTAACTTTAGTTCCATTCCAGTAGTGTAATTTAAAATGGAACTGCTTGTATTTCTTAAATATGTAACAAAACTAATGTTTAAATTCTGTCATGTTAATGAAGCTGCGTTTAAGCCGAAAGAAACAAAACTTGATGCCTCTGAATAGTAAGAACTAAACCTCTGCTTCTGTTTAAATCACACTTCTGTGGCTAAAATATGTGATTATAATAATAGTATCATTTATCACAATTGTGTGTAAGCTCAAGTCGGAGACGGGGAGAACATGCAAACTCCACACAGAAAGGACCCAGGACCTTCTTGAAGAGAGGCGACGGTGCTACCCACTTAGGAATACATTTAAACACCTATATTAATAAATGGCCTTGATTATTCCAACTACAACCATTACTTACAAGTGTGTAACATTAAAACGGGATAATTACAGACCAGTGGACCTTAACATTACACAAAGTAGGCTGCATGTAGACAGCTGGAATCTGCATAGGATGACATAAGGCGCTGTACATGTCGAGATCTCACTAGATCTGAAAACCCAGTGTCATAGGATAGCAGGCAAAGATCTGAAAAGGCTTACAGGAGCCACAAGAGCTGTCAGAATGATCATGTATTAAGGTTCAATTTGGTAAAGAATGGCAATTAATAAAATGTAACAACTTGCATGAGAGATCTTTGCTGGCCAGAATCAGCCAAAGGCAGCCCCCTTTCTTTACTAGTTATCTTCCAAATCCTAGCAGCCATGTTCAAAAATCTACTCTGAAGCCTTCCCAGAAGATCGAAGGTAACAGCTGGACCAAGAACTGAAGCTCTCAGCAAACATGTACGTCTACCTTATTAAAGTTTACATGCCGTTTTAATACATCTCTTAGAGAGAAAGTAAGAAGCTCTGAAACAGGGAGTGTGGATCCAAGAGAAGATAAATGAAGTGTTTGTTCTGATGGAGACGCGTAAGTGTTAGGAACGTTCTAACCCTCTGATGTCAGGCCTCATTGGAAGAAATGCTTTTACACCGTTCCAGCTGCTGCGTGGAAAACCCCTCGACTGGCTCACTTTCATTAAACAATGCTTCTAAGCAAGAATAAAACCAAATAAAAATCCAGCCATGAGAGTCATTTATAAAGACATTTAGTTGGTATGAAAGTGGAATATTTTATTTGGTAGTAATATAAAAAAGACTACTACAAGCCAAAATATTAAAAAACAAGTACTGACTTGTAATTAATGACTTGAAAACGCATTAAGACACAAATGGCTCGGGAGTACTGCATCTAAGGAAAATCCCCTTCATAATGATTTAGTCTAGATGTGCAAGTAAAGTGAAACCACCGCCCTACTAAACAAGCCGTATTCCTTTGTTAACTTGTTTAAAACTGAATGCAAGTTAAAAAAAACAACACGAAGCAGCTATTTAAGTGTAATGATATTAGGGGAGAGGGAAATTAACACTAGAAACAAAACTGGACATCAGAGTGAGAGAAGGTCAGCTGGTCTGACACATCCCGTGTTCTCGGAGATCATGGAAACAAGCAAAAACATCTTCTTATCTGCAGAGAAGATGG
>JAYDZG010000022.1:5616240-5629362 GCA_034509265.1 Microcambeva bendego
ACTGATCGACTCCATGCCACGCCGCATTGCTGCAGTAATCCAGGCCAAAGGAGCCCCAACTAAATATTGAGTGCTGTTCAGACTTTTCAGTTAGTAAACATTTCTAAAAATCCTTTTTTTTCTATTGATCTTACGCAATATTCTAATTTTCTGAGATACCGAATTTGGGATTTTCATTATTTGTCAGTTATGATCATCAAAATTAAAAGAAATAAACATTTGCAATATATCAGTCTGTGTGTGATGAATGAATATAATAAACACTTTTCACTTTTTGAATGTAATTACTGAAATAAATACACTTTTTCATGATATTCAAATTTTATGACCAGCACCTGTACATGATCTACAGTTGTGCGGTTTACAAGTAAATGCAAGAATCATCAGATCTCCGTGTTTGAAAGCACTCGGGTCATTTTTATCCGTCCTCGCTCACTTTGAGATCCAGGATGACACGCAGTGGACAATAAAATATGACGTGACGTCCGTCTGTCCACACAAGATTTCTCCGAAAATGAAACCTCACGTCCCGACACCGTTCTTTCACGATGACAGGTGTACAGATCCTCCTCCCTGACGACACAGCGTGTAATAGCATCTGCCCCGTTATTTAACGGGACTTTCTATCATCCTGGCATGTTATTATCTAGGCGGGAGGACAGGCGGAAAACCGGGAGCATCGTATCTGAGCACGATGAACAATGGAAACTGACACGTTACCGTGGGAACAGATAGCAGATGATGAATAGGGCCGAGATCAGTCATGAGGAAGTTGGTTGTTGAATTTCCATCTGAGGTGGCATGTTGTTCCAGCATAGAATTGGAGCTTCTAAATGTCTGCTGGTTGAAACACACACCCCTGATTTATTGAGGGAAAAAATGTAATGATGTTTTAATGTGAACCCTCTTTTCTCCCAGTTGCACCCGGGTCCAGAGCTTTGACATGTGAAAAAAAATAAGAAAAACAAAGAAAATATAGAAGGTAGATGAAGCGACAAGCTTCAAAAGAACATAGACAGCATATATCAGGCATAACATTTTGACCACCTTCCTAATATTGTGTTGGTCACTCATGCACTGTGCTTTCTAACAATGAGCCTTGGAGTCGCTCTATCACTTCCTTCCTTGGACCACCTTTGATAGATACTGACCACTGCAGACTGGGAACACCCCACAAGAGCTGCATTTTTGGAAATGCTCTGACCCAGTCAACACGCCATCACAATTCTGCCCCTTTTTCCTGCTTCGAACATCAACTTTGAGGATAAAAATGTTCACTTGCGGCCTAATAAAGCCCACTTGAGATGTTACAAAAAGTGTACCAAGTCAATACCAAAGTTTCCTGTGGTACCAGAGGTACCGAAAGTTTCACAGATCTTCCAGACCACACCAGGGCACCAGAACACTAATAAGCCAAGAACGCTAAAACAATAACACCAGGACGAGTGACGTTAGCAGGAGGAGCAACAGGTTTGTTGCAAATGGTTGGAACCTGAATCATTTCCATTATTGTTTGTGAAATGCGATGTTAGCTTGCGGTACTTCATAACCAGTGATATAGAGCGTGTTCGAAAATGTCAAGAGCCACCTCGCTTCCTTACCGTTTAACTACACAGCTGTCTAACCAGAGAGTGTTCACTTCTATTATTATCGCTTTATAAATCGGGTTTCATTAGCATTGTGCCATTTAAACACATTAACACATTTACTCCTTTGTAGTGTCCAGATCGCTCTGCTCCATTTCTGAAACAGTTCTGTTTGTTTTAAATACTGTTTTTTCAATTATTATTTATTACTGTATTACTGTTTTCGAAATCTTTCACTACCCTTCTTAATTCAGTCCCCTATATGAATGGATTTTTAGTCTGGTCTTTCCCTAACAGCAGAAAGAAAAAGTTTAGAATCCCAGCGCTGGTGTGTTAGTTGAATAACCCACTGTGCCAACTGATTACGCCTCTAGCATTTTCTTAACTGGATGGACACCTCTAGAAACTGTGAGGGTGGGAGGAGTGGTAATTTGTCATGTCTGAGAGAGCGTATAGTCCTAATCTGATTTCCAGAATAAGCTCAAAGAAGCTTTAAGGGGAAGAAGATTTGCGATTGGTGATTCAGTAGTTACACGCCCAACCGAAAACATTTTTTGCCAATGGCATTAAAATGGTACGACACTGAGGAAAAAGCGTCATAAAGGAAGGTGATCAATAAACTTGTATTTGTTAGATATTTACTTCTTTGTGTTTATTGTATCTTACCTTATTATTCCGGTGAAGTTTCTGTTTCACATCCTCACATCGTTCTATAAGCTGGGTGAGCTCGGTCCGAGTGATGGTCACCTCAGCACCGATGGACTCGGCACTCAGCAAGGATCTGAGTACCAAAAATGATATATTTTAATAAGCTTATATTCGCAGTAATAAAGATATATTACAGGCATTTAATATAAGGTAATATAATTAACCAGTAAGTGAATTCATGCAGACTAATTCTGCCACACAGAAACAGAAGGAAGACTCATCCAATTAAACTAATAAAAAATACCTGATGCCCCAGATAAAGGATGACACCATTATTCTCTTCTTTTTATAGGGGTGGGTGCATTTCTCAGCCTGTTCCTGCTGATCATCAAGCTGTCAGCATGGAGAGAAGATGCGAATGCGCTTTCGCAGGGTGTAACCAAATGAAATTATGTAAAAGCAAAGTGCCATAATCCTGCTCGTTATTGGATCAGAGGCCCCAATAACAGGCACTTAGAGGCGGCAAGCTGAGCTGATTAACTCCAGCGTATCGCTTCAGCCCCCGCCACAGAGATCCAGAAACAGAACAGCGTCCCTCACACTGGCCAAAATGGACTGATCTCCTGCTGATCTACGCAGATCCATTTTTAGTCACGGGAGAGGACCTGATACAAAAATATAGATATTTACTATGCCGTTTGGCTATATCCCAATTCCTTCTGGACTATGCTGACCCCATCCCAGTTCCCATTTAAACTATAATGACCACGTCCCAATTCCCTTTTTGGCTATACTTACCACGTCCCAATTCCCATTTAAACTATAATGACCACATCCCAATTCCCATTTAAACTATAATGACCACGTCCCAATTCCCGTTTAAACTATACTGACCACGTCCCAATTCCCTTTTAAACTATACTTACCACGTCCCAATTCCCTTTTGGACTATACTGACCATGTCCCAATTCCCCTTTAAACTATAATGACCACGTCCCAATTCCCTTTTGGGCTATATTGACCCAACCCAGGTTCCCCTTTGGACTAAACTGACCACATTCCAACCTATACCAAGTATTTTGTGATATTAATCTAGTACAATAACAAACACATATCACTACCTCACCCGGTCACAATGTTTAGATGACCGCATTAACATTTCAAGATCATGGAAAGGTCACCAAGTAGAAAGGTTTACAGGAAATGTAATGCAGCCTGATTTTTAAGGTGAGAATCTCCTCACGATTATGTTTTATCCCACTAAAGTCAGTTTTACTCCAGTTAGGACTTAATTGTGGCTCTACTTCTGGGGTAAATTGACAAGAGAAGAAAACTAACATTGTTTGCAGTCAAGTCCATATTTCAGCCCTTTAGTAAGCATACCTCAATCTCAGAATGAGAGGATCAAGGGCTTTTTCCACATCCTGACTGCAGCAGACCTGCGAGCTCAAGCCCTCAGACAACAAAACTACCTGAAAAACAGGCAGAGTGCTCAGTGAATACATAGAAGTCAGATCCAGACGGAGGGCAAAACAATAAATCTGACTTTGAGTCATGTGACCCACACGAACAAATATAAATAGTTTATTAAATTATGTTTCACTAGACACCTGTATCCAAAGCAGATGGGTCAGCAATCTTCTCGACCAATCACTGACTATTTTGAGAAAACACTTGAGATGTAACAATTCATGTGGGGTACGATTTAATCAAAAGGTTGCAGCCCCACCACCACCAGGCTACCACTGTTTGGCCCTTGAGCAAGGCCCTTAACTCTCCATTGCTTACATTATATACGGTCACAACTGTAAAGTGTCTGCTAAATAACAAATATATGAATGTATCTTCAAGGAAGACAAAGAGCAGCTGTGGTATACCTGTCTCTCCAGCTGCATCACCTGAGCCTTGAGCAGATTGACTCTCCGCTCCTCAAACTTCTCCTCTTTGGCCTCCTGGAGGAGCTGAACGTACTGACACCTGAAAACGTAAGCAGATGGTGCCGGCATTCAGGAACGATCTGCACACCCATTCTCACAGGAGGCCTTTAGAGAGCAAACAGACAGGCTTTAAGGAAAGTGGGGATAAGCTTCCATCTGTTACCTTAGATCCTCGTACTGCATTTTCAGCTTGGCGTTTTCCCCTTCTAGTTTCTAGTTCAAGCACAAGCAAGAACAACAGCAAGACAGAACGAAAGACGTGAGAATGGCAGAAATTATGACAAGCAACCACTTAAATTCAAAAGCTTTCTTTCACGCCGCCCACATTTAATCCACTATCCGTTTTTTTACATTCAATCAAGGCAACACAAACAATGCATAAAAACAAAATACAGTAAACCCCCGGAATTACTTTCATAGACCACCAAAGAACTGTGAAAAACTTGGATGTGACCCAAAAATGCCTTGGTTGGTCGTATGTCTTTAAAGGATGCACTTTGTGGAGCCTCAGCTCTAGAAGTGATTGACAGCCTCAGCCCTCATTGATCGGAGGTGGGGGTTTTGTAGGTTCTTTCTGTTGAAGTCTATGTGCATGGTTAGATGGAATAAATGTATTTGTTATATATTAATATAGTATGAACTGCAAATATGCCCCCAAAACACTAAGGTAATTGATACATTCCCCTATGTAAATACGTAAAGCAGTGCTGGAATGTAAAATACCAATGTTTTCCCTCTATATACAGTAATTCAAGCAAGCACAGTTCTTTGTTATAAAAGTAGAACAGTAGATACAGTAATCATTTATTTAATATTAATACAGTAAACTGTTATGATGTGGGAATGCCTGAGATGCGTCACAGGAAAGCAGCCAATCAGCAGCAAGGAGAAATGAATAATGCTCGCAGATTGGTTACTGTCAAACCTCCCGCCTCTAATGGTGGTATTTCACCATTCCCTCTACGGTTGTTTTTGTATGGAAATATAGAAAAATTGACATTAATATGTATTTAACAAAATTAGTAAATTACATTGTTCTTAATAATTTAGCGTTAAAACGCATGGAATTTAAACATTGTATACAGTTTTGCCATAAAAAAATCTTTGGTTAGGCTTTGCAAGTGTTTACTATATCCTTCATTAATGAATGAGGTAGCAATCTGCTACCACTGTGGTTTCCAAAATGTAACATAAAGCCTCCACAAGGAGGCGTTCACGTATAAATTCACTTAATGTTAAGTTCATTTTTTTATGATTATCATTTTTAACAAGTTCTTGGCAACCCAAAGTTTGAGAAACTCCATTGTATAGTTGTAATTTTCAACCTACAGGGGTGCTTTTGCATTCAACAGAGAAGAGTTAGAAAGAATCACGATTGATGAGAGAGGAAAATCTCTAGGCTGTTGGCATTTATTGTAGTAATGTACCTGTATAATAGCTGACTTGGCTTCAGTGTGTGTGTTAAGAGAACATCTCTCTAAATCATTACTGATGGATTGGTTTCTTTCCACTGGGTCTTTCCACATACTGAGCTTCATCTGGTAAAGAGAACAGAGAGTAAATTGTGAACAATATAATGACAGATTTATTCAGTACAGTTTACAGAAATTAAACATTTATTACAAATGTTACAGTTGTTTCAGATTAGTATCTGTCCAATCTGTGTACACTGGCTGCTTTTATCATGGTAAAGTAAAGACTATAGCAAACCTCAACGCTCTCAGCTCCAGCGATGCCATACAACGACTGACCCTGCACTTCGACCAGGGACCAAACAATCTGGGATAATTTTATTGTACTGTACATGTAAAAATCACATCGTTAGCAGACTTTGCCAAACTAATTATTGACAGTGAAGTGTCTTTAAAAAGTGCTATGTGAAAGGAATCAATCAAGTTCACAGTACAGACGTTACTGTATCTTTATTAATGCATGTTCTCTCTTCTAATCCAAATTTTTAGCAAAGCAAATTGGGGTATATCAGGAGGGTATATTTGCCTGCCTCACACCCATTCAGACCCCTTTTTTTACACCAAACTTGGCCATTAAGATGTGACTATAATAAAAGTTTCACAATACATATGTATATCACTACACCACACCGCCCAACGAGTATGACGAACAACAACAGCGCAAGTGAAGCCGAGACAGCTGAAAATATTAATGGTATGTTATGAACCGAACATCCTGTGATGACCTCAGCCCCTCTGACTTCCCCCGGTCTTCTCCACCCCCATCAGCCTGCACCTACACTACCACTTTCCGATGGATTAAGGACCCATCACAGCTCCAGCTCACTCAAAATGAAAAAGAAGAAAAAACTCCCATCTTTGATTTCTCTCTACTTTTCTCTGAAGCCAAATTCCCTCTAAAAAGAAAAAGAAGCCTTACAGACAGAAAATGAGCAAGCGTGACCAATTGTTCTGGACGCTCACATCTGGCACAGCCGGTGTAGAAGACTGAGGTGTGAGAAAGAGCCGGGCCATATAAAGCGTACAGGGCTGTCTGAGTGTGTGCTGGGAAGATGTCTGGGAAGAATTACAGGTCAACAACTGCTTTCCTGTTCATGCTTTGTGTATTGATTACTGAGGGAAAGGTGAAGCGGGCAGATAGAAGGAACTAAGTAATTCGAACTTGATATTTTTAGACGTCAAAAAAAGAAAGCAAAATATAAATAAAAAATAAATGCAATAGATAAAATAAAAATGTGAAAAATAAGTGAATTCAATCATCATTAATTGGATTATGAGTATAGTTGGTAAAGTCGGGGTTGTATAGCAATGTAGGCCTTGGGGATTCGATCCTTGCTTTTGGTGATGGTCATGTACATGTTTAGGTTTCATCCGATCTCCAAAAATGCTACGAAAAAAAAAAAGACATAAAAATCTTGTCCTGTAGCTTCACATTTATGTTTTGAAAAATATTAAACCAATGAATTACAAGGTTGACTTAGAATTTTTATATTTGGTAAAAAATTGACAAAAATTATAATTTACATTTGGGGAATTTAGCAGGCACTTTTACCCAGACAGTAATGATGCTTAACCCAGCAACCTTTAAATACTACCCCCCTATCTTAACCACTGCCTAAATCAAACATTTAATCCAAAGCAACTTACAGTACTGTGAAAGTTTACCATCAAATCAACTAAAGATTAAGCACCTTGATCAATGGCCCAACAGAGGCTACCTGAGTGTGGTGGGGCTTGATTACTAATACAGTACATCGAGGCCACCTAATGTCGTTGGTGATCAATGGCTCTAAATGCATTAACTTTTGGGAAACTTTTTTATAAACATGTGTAATGTACCCAAGTTCAAATCTAATCTGCTATCTTTAGAGGAAGGTGCGGGATGGTCCAATAGTGGATTGGCATGAACCAGAAAAAAATGATAGTTATTTTAGCCTCTCGGCAGTGGATCAGAGAATACTCATATCACTTCAGTAAATCTCTAAACAAGATTTTGACACTAGATAGCACACGTGCTGGACATTATAAACAAACGTATCATATGTAATTTTTTATCTTGGTGCAAAGCTTTGTTTTCATGTTCACTGTCTTAACATTTTGCAAGTAGCCTTAAACCGCATCACAACAAGATAAAAGCTAGATGTTAATCACAGGACAGACATCTTCAAGAACACGAAAATGTATATCTTCTAGGTACACATCTGGTTTATACAACAACTGGTTTATGCCTGAAATGGTATCATACAAGCAAAAAAACATGCTAAAAACCATTGGTATACAGCACAAAAGAGCGCCATCTAGACGAATACAGACACACCACAGGATGAGTCTTTTCAATTGGAAATATGTGGACTGGTTGAGCTCTTCACTCTGTTAATATTAGCAATTTACTTAAGGTCTTGATATATCTGTGAATATTTTAACAATTGATTTATCTTTATTAAATGATTCATGATGAGGGCCATGGTGGTTGTGGAGCCAACCCAGAAACACTAGGTTCAAAGCTAGAAAAAGCTAAACCAACCGACACATCCAGCTATTAGTTGGATAAACAGTTGTTTAACAATGTAACCAAAGAAAAATATGTTGGACAGGTAAGGAACTGAAAGCATGATTTGAACCCCAGATCCTTAGGACCTTAGAAATGGGGCACCTGTAGATGTTACCTTATGTGCTACTGTGCTGCCCTCTGTTTGTGTAATGCCTGTAAAAACTAAATCTTTCATATCTGCCCTTGTGGAGGTTTATTCCAGAGCCAACAAAAAGGGGAAATGGCACTACTCATGTTAAGAGTTTCACATGTTCTCACTTTGGTTATGTGGACAGATACAAGTATGACTAAGCAAACGTGTCACATTATACTAATCAATGACAGACCACTAATGAAGGGTAAACAATGTGAAAAAAACACCTTGGACATAACTAGAAATCAATACTCATTTCAATAACAACCAAAGGTGATTTAAAGTAGCCAATCCATACACTGGCATATTTTTAAAAGTATGTTGGGGGTCGTTTAGGTGCATTCAGAAAAAATCCCTATACATACCCAATTACATTTTAAGCATCTAGAAGGCATTTTTATCCAAAGTGGCTTACATTACAGTTACAATATACAATTTGAGCAATTAATAACAGCAGCAGCCTGGCAGTGGTGGAGTTTGAATCAGTGACGCTCTGATTATTAGTCCTTTGCCTTAATCACTAGGCTGCATGTTTTACGCACTTAGCCACATCCGAAGACGCATGATTGGATGTGCAATTGGGGCAATAATGATCTTTGTTGACCGGTCAAGTAGCCAGCACAAGTAGGCAGCTGATTACGGATGGCAGTGAGTGGCTCTCGCACTTGCTTTTAATATTAAGGCGATTCAGAAATTTGAGGAACTTTTGTGGATTGTTGTGTTCAAATACGTCTTTCAGATTAGAGTCCAAGTTGTTCCTTATATTGTCACTGGCTTGGCATTCTGTTAGGATGTGTTTTATTGTCAATAATAAGCCACAGTTTTGGCAGGATGGTGAATCTCCCCCAGGAGGAGGTGTCTATGCGCCATGGCTGAATGTCCTATATGGCATCTCATCGACACAGGTTGGTCGTATGTCTTTAAAGGATGCACTTTGTGGAGCCTCAGTTCTAGAAGTGATTGACAGCCTCAATGATCGGAGGTGGGGGTTTTGTAGGTTCTTTCTGTTGAAGTCTATGTGCATGGTTAGATGGAATAAATGTATTTGTTATATATTAATATAGTATGACTCGATGTTTTCTGTCACATTTCCCAACTTGATTAGGAACCTGGAGTGAGAGCACAGGGTCACCTATTGTATGGCACCCCTGGAGCAGAGAGGGTTAAGGGCCTTGGTTAAGGGCCCAACCGTGGCTGAAGGAGCTGGGTTTTAAACTATTCATGTATTAGAGAAATTTAAAAAATTGTATTACAAAAGCCTGTAACAACACACTTTGCCCACTTGACCCCTAATTGAACGAAAGCACACACACACAAACTTTAAAAGTTGAATTGATATATTCATAAACATATAAATTATGCTGAATTTGTGTATTAGCTGTGGTGTTAAAATGCTACCTTCAATTCTAAAAGTGAACTGCTGTCGACTACTAAAATATGAAGGTGACGACTCCCTATTGACGCATGAGTATTGATTTTAATGAGCACTTTCCAGCATGCGGTGTGAAACCTGATCCGAGATCGGCTTTCTTGCTGATATACACATCTTAAGCCCAGCTGCAAGCAGAGTCTTCTGGCTTTAAAACCCAAAACATCTAAGATGTTTTATAAATCTTGGTTGTTAGTCAGATTCAACGGGTTTGTCGCCACTGGAGGTCTGCTTCCACCACATAAGAAACTTAAAGGCTATGTTATAATCCCCCAGCATGCAGATTTCAGGAAATACGTAGCGTTGGTCAAATCCTTTAATCAGGCATTCCCAATAATAGGCTCTTATCTGTCGGGAACAGCTGGGCTTGCGCTCTATATCTCCCAGCGTTTGAGCAGAAACCATGCTAGAAGAATTCAAACAGGATCATGCAGACGATCCTCAAGCGATGATCAATGGCCGCAGCCCATATGGCATATATGTATTATTCTTCAGCTCAGACCCTTCTTGAGGAATGGGTCAGGAATGTGTAACGCGGTTCTCGGCTGGCGTCATATTTCTGTGAGGTATTGTTTTGTTTGACGTGTGAGGAGTACCCAGACTGGAACAGAGAAATGAAAGCAGAAGAAAGGCAGAAGGGGGATAGATGTGATCAATAAACAGATACATTAGAAGATGTCACTGGACTGAGTGCGCATGTGCATAGAGGTTCACGTTAGCCAATACAGGCCAAAGACAGACGAGCAAATCTTTCCTATTCTGTCCCAATCCAGCGCACAGACGAGAAATAAACACAATCCATACTTACAGTGTGGGGATGTTTCATTTAAAAATGGTTAGAATGTATTTAATGATTATTAAATCTGATTATTAAATGTGGATTGTTTTATCCAAAGCGACTTACATTTAGCTATTCAGGGTTAAAGGCCCACTACACTGTCGAGTCACATTATTATGATTAAATCTTGAAGTCATGTTTCATGAGCTGCCTTGGTGGTATATAAGGTGTTGATCTGGGTATATAAGCTTGATCTGGGTGTTTGTTCTATGGATCCACCCCCACGCACCTTTCCTCCTACTTTTTATCCAAAAAGGTCTCACTGAATGTGTACCGCCCTAAGGCAAAAAGCCGATTGCCCCCACCCAAAGCCATGCTGAAGATCCAAACCCAGGATCTCCGTCGTAGTGGCCTTGCACATAATATTTTTTCTCTTCCATATGACAAATGGTCACCCACAAAAAAGCTACATAAATCATAATTTCGATACTGAAGCTGACCTTTAGCTATAATAACATCAGAGCAGTGTTACTAAGGACATCCAATTGTTCATCACCTTCTGATCCCTGTGCTTTGGTGTTGATCTGATACTGACAGCCCTGTATGTCTGTAGCCTGTGTATAAAGTAAACATTAGCAGTATTAAACCCACCAGGAAGACCTACAGACATGGCACGTCCAGTGCCAAAACAGCATGCTTAATTAGTGAGCAGGTTCCGGCCGGCCAGCCAAGGCCGTGACCTTCTCCCGGGGAATAATGAGCCAGGCAATGTTTGGGGCCTCGGCAGCAGGATCCCAATGCTGATTGCATTCTTAGACGTGCGAAACTGACAGATTGAGGTGACCGGACAGTGAACTGTACACTTGGCACAACCAGCTGAAGCTGAAGTTTTTTGCAACAGGCTAACAGTGGGTCGTTTTTGTCCCTCTTTTTCCCCCCTGGGGTCATCAGAGCAGGTTCACCATGTTCATCAGACATTTAGGGGTACAAAAAAGAGCAAAGCTTGTTATTTTGGAAAAAAGAAAGAAAAGTATAACAAATATTTTTGACTGCACAGATTCACAAGATGTAGTTGAATCCTAAATAGTTTAACGCTCTTTAGAATCATAAGTAAGTCTCTACATTGTAGCTAATTCACGACAAACTCATTGTGAATTAATGTGCCTTGAAACTCTGGCATTAATAGTTTTTTTCTATTTCCTATAACATTGAGATTTTGTTAAAATTTAACATTTGGTCCTTCTCCAACATCAACAACAATGCCAACAAAGCCTTCTATTGTTCTGAATGCTAACCACTCAAAACTCTTGTTGTAAAATCACAATCATACTGCAAATATTTAAATAATTTAATCTTAGATGATTTTGTAGTACATTTTGGTTACTCTAGTACATTTAACTGTGATGTACTATTTAGATCATAGCTGACAAAGCTACTGTCTTAAAATAATGCTGTTCTGAAGAAGTATGTTTCTTTGTGTAACTTATTAAATGGATAGTAACTATACAAATAATGTCAGTAAATGCTTTAATACAACAACTACCATATTGTTTGCATAAAGGTTTTTTTTATAAGAAGCTTGTTCATTTAATAGCTTGATAAGTAGCTATAAGCTCGTCGGTTAGCATTTAGCTAGAGTCAGATACCTTTTCGATACTAAATAAACACTGTAAGAGCACTTTTTGGATGTTTATAACTTAATTATTTCTATTTGATCCAACAGCAATGGTGTTGATAGAAAGCATTTAACTTTAAATGTGTTTGGGTTTTTTTTTTCCCATAAACTATGCCTTCGTTATGCTGACCAAGCTCTGGTCATTTTAACGGACCAGATGCGCCCCCTGGTGGAAGATGGTCTCAACTTCCATTTCTGGTACAACATTTTCAGCATTAAAATTAAATAATATTTAATAATTATAGCTTAAACATTTGTAAGGCTTAAACCCTACAGTCATGGTAAACAATCGCAAGCATAACATTCTGTTGGCACCAAACGGTAATTTGCAAACTAGGTTCTGTACTGCAATAAGTAAAACAATTCCGCAAACTGAAAACCTGAACTACAGGTGCAGAATTAAGTGGGAGTAAAATTGCCATTTTCTATGTATTTAAAATTATGATTTAAATATGTATGATTACATGATCTAACCATTTTTGATGAGCAAACAAAGAGCACAGGGGGTTTGTTTGAAGAGTCTGCACATTTAATTAAAACATACTGTAAACCAAAATATTTTATATCATTTTAAGAGAACAAATTGGTAAAATCTTTTTCAAAATAGGCCTACAAGATATACATGACTGAAAATTAAATTCAAACAGAAATAAGGAGAAATATGGAAATTATAATGTGACGCTTGGCGCAAAGGAATCTGAGCATGCGCAGTGAGGCTCTCATGCGTGCGTTTATTTTTTATGAATGAGAGCGCTTTTCTTTAGATTTTGAGCTTAAAATGTAAACAAGGACACGTGTTCGATCACCTCAGACTTGTAATACATACGAATAATACCAATAAAAGTACTTTTTATTTGCTTTAGTGTTTTACTTTAGTGTTTACAGCATATTGACGACACATTTGTCTTTAAAT
>JAYDZG010000022.1:5646531-5658539 GCA_034509265.1 Microcambeva bendego
AAATGTACAATAAATGAAAATCATCTACAAATCAATCACATGAGGTAAAGAATTTTCAGGATTTTCTTCTCTCTATCACTTTGCATCTGGAGAGGCAGCATTACACTGACATCTGGGAAACTTGGATTTGTCTGCTTCACTACAAAGAATGTGTTTCCACCTCTCCAGAGTCCAAAGATGTTGGATTTATATGCATGTTTGACGGTTTGCCAATAAAAGCCTTATCCACGAACCCCTGATGAACAATTCTAGTCCTGATGTTGCATCCAGGAGCAATTTGCACCAACTGTAGCTCAAGTTCCGTTCATTTCATTTTCTTTAACCCCTTATCCTAATTAGGGGCTCCTAACTAGAGCCTATCTCAGCTCCTCAACGGGCGCAAGGCACATGGTAACGCCCTGGATGGGGTGCCAGTCCATCGCAGGTACCTACAGGACAATTCGGTGTCTCCGATCAACCTGGTAGGAGGAGAACGTGCAAACTCCACAAAGAAAGGACCAAGATCGCCCCACCTGGGGATCGAACCAAGGACCTTCTTGCTGTGAGGCGACAGTGCTACCAAATAAACCACAATGCTGCCCTGTAGCTAAAGTAAATAGATACAATCATACACAGATCCACAAAAAGATAAAAGATAGGTGAACTTACTAATGATGAATAGGGGTTTTATTGCTAAGGAATACATTTAATGAATTCATTACATTCAATTAAAGTGGGGTGGTCCAGGTCCTTTCTGTGTGGAGTTTGCATGTTCTCCTCGTGTCTGTGTGGTTTTCGTCCAGTTTCCTCCCACAGTTCAAGAACACACAGCCAGGTTAACTGGAGACACTGAATCGCCCTCTAGGTACCTAGCGACTAGGATGCGTAAACCAGTGCATTGTAGTGCCGGTCCCAAGCCCGGATAAATAGGCAGGATTGTGTAAGGAAGTCCAGAGTAAAAACTATGATCCACTGGAGACTAACAGGAGAAGCCAATAGAAAAAAATGTAAAATGCTGGGCTCAGACTGAGTGTGTTGGACTCAATTTGGTAGACATTTGGTGGTTGCCAGAACTGTGCAATTGTCTGTCACATGGAAAATAATGTCTGCCAAGAACTTTGAATTATGTCACAGCACACAGATAAAGTTCAGTTACATTTTGTGCTTCCAGTTATGTTTTATCTGATGGTTCCTCTCCTTGGAATGAACTTGACTCTTATTACTCAAATAAGATGATCGTCTTTAATCGTGAATTGTGTACTGACCTGTCTCATTGTGGCAGAACTCGGAAGAAAACGAAATGTCATCCACAGCCACAAAGCCACCACGAGGACTGTTGAACGCCACCTCAAACACCACCTACAATAGCACAGATAACCATGATTTATATATGGGGGCAGCCGTGACCTGATGATTACAGAACTCGGCTTGTGATCCGAAGGTTGCGGGTGCCCATGAGCAAGGCACCCAACCCCTTACTGCTCCTCGCTCAGAGTACAAATAGGAAAATGCGTAGGACATTTTCCACAGTGGTGAAAAAGTGTCTTCTAAATTCTAAATCTAAATAATTGTGGTGTACTAAAAATATAAAAAAGTTCACAGCACAAAACAAAGTAAAATAGGAGGCTCATGTGAATGAATCCTTGTTTTGAAAGAATTTTCTATGCCGAGCTATGGAAAACAAACACCACATGCGCTGAAGATGGACCCCGCTCGTCCACCCTCTCATTGTTTATGCAGCGCTGAAGAACTGGCTGCTGATACCTAAACAAAGAGGCTGAGACTGGACTCCTACAAGTTGTTTATGAGAACGAAGCTGATATAAAAAAAAAAACAATCACTGCTCGAATGCCTGTGGTTCAAATGTACCATGTTCAGAGCTACGGTGTATTATCAAGATGTAACCTGGTGGTTAGAGAACTGAGCTTGTGATCAGAATGTCGCCGGTTCCCTTGAGCAAGGCACCTAACCTCTAACTGCAACCCGGGATGCTCACCGCCCCCTAGTGTTCACTAGTGTGAACGTGTGTGTTTCACTGGACAGATTGGGTATAAAAAGTGGAGGACATCACTGCACAGTGATGAAAAGAGTATTCTAAATCGAAACCAGGGTACCTCTGCCCAAAGTTGGGGTTATTTAGCATACAAAAAAGCAGAGCAGAAAGGGCTGCAACAGGTTTCACTGTGAGCACCAGAAGTTCTAATCACATACAAACATTAAAGTGGGAACTGGCCAAGACAAGAAAGTAAAAGAAAGTAAAAGGTTTTGTATTGGAGCTAACATTAGGGCTGCAGATTGGTGGTAACGGTTTGACAATTAAGACACGTAAGAACTACCATTTCACTCCCAAATGAACAGCAATGGGGTAAGTACTTTTTGTGGCCCTACAATCCTCTAGTCAGAACCAAGAGTGGAACACTGTCTCACAGCTGATGTTATGATCTCACTCCTTCATGTCTGGACGTGTCTAAAATTAAACCTATGCGGTTGCCAAAGACAATAATGAGGTAATACTTCAAACACACGTTATATCTCATTCATTAGAGGAGCAATCAGTTGGATCTCATAGCAGTCAAAACATTTTTGAAATATTACCCTGCACGTATGTTAAACAAAGAAAAGAAATGTTGAAAAAAACCCATCCCTCTTTCCTAACCGCTTTCATGGCGCAGTACACCAGGCGTAAAGCCAAGTCGGGTAAAACAATGAACTGTGGGCAAACAAATTAGAAACAATATATGGTTATATGGTCAAAAATACGTCATCGCATTCTAATTATTGAGTTCGGACTACACGGTGGCAAAGTGGGTAGCACTGTCGCTTCTAAAGAAGAAGTTCCTGGGTTCTATCACTAAGCAAGGCGGTCCTGGTCCATGCTGTGTGGAGTTTTCACATTCTCCCCGTGTCAGTGTGGGTTTCCTCCGGGTGCTCCGGTTTCCTCCGACATGCAGCTAGGTTAACCAAAGACACTGAATTGTCGTAAAGATACCTGGCCACTAGGATGCATAAACAAGTGGCGGATAAATAGGAAGGGTTGTGTCAGGAGGAGCATACGGTGGAAAAAAAATGCCGATTTAAAATGCGGATCATGATAAGCAGGAAAAGGAAGAAAAAAATATAGTGAGTTTAGGCAATTAAGCCAAATGTATTACTTACAACTGCATGGAAGATACATCTTCACCACTAATGGCAGCAGAATGAATCAGTGTCTACATTTCACTGACAAAGGATGCCACATTTGTCAAACGTTGGTCAATACTGGCCCAGCTGGATCTGCACTAGAGATGTTCCAAGAACCGATACTTCAGTACCAAGTGGATAATAAAGTTCTTAAAATTATTCGGTTCTCATTTCCTGTGGTACCGGAGGTACTGAAGGTTTCACAGATCTCACAGACCACACGCTAATGTCATAACGCTAATGAGCTTAGAACGCAAAAATAATAACACCAGGTATCGTAGTGAGCTGCATCGCTCCCTTGGTGTTGAACTGGTGAGTGTTCTATTAAGTTGTATTAAGAAAAAGACTTTTTAAATTAATGCATATATGTTTACATAGATTTATTTAGTTTTTTTTCTTCTTCATGGTATCGAAATTGGTATCGAGGAATTTTAGTGGTATTGGTATCGTCTGTTACATTTCTGGTATCGTGACATCCCTAATCTGCACCATATTACTTTTACTGTGTTATGAATGAATCTAGGTGCAAGTTTATCACAGTCACAAAGCTAGACAGACTGAAACCACACAAACCAAATAAGCTGAATATGCACGAAACGCCTGAATACTATTCCATAATTCCAAACTGCCTCTAGAAGCAAGATCAGGAAAACGATTACTCATTATGAGCATTATTGAATGGGTTCACATCTGAAATCGCTTCGTATAATGATATTAGCTTTACCCAAACCGAACTTCAATATGCTGAGTGACCGACCACACATGCTGTGTTGATTGAATTCCCACAAATCCTTGTGGAAAGGCTTCCCAAAAGAGGCAAATATGGAAGTAAAGAGGCAGAGAAACTTAATTATCACTCACCATGGTTTGGCACAGGATGTCTGACGAGCTATTATTGGAAGAATGGTTAGGTCACTACATATTTTTGGCCATTTGGTGTATAACAGGGTTTTCCAAACTTTTTTTTTTAATGACCAATATTTTCTAACACAAATGGAATGCTGACAATCTGGTCCCACTGTAGTTTACAATGTGTATGGCAAAGCCTCCACAACGTGGGTTCATGTACACATTCATTTTGTGTTTACATGCCTATTAAAATCCATTTTTAATGATTAGTTTTGCTCTACAATTCACTTACCCTGACGTGTAAGAACATAAAGCCACAACTGAATCTAAATGATGGTCGACTCTGATCCTCTTGCACTGACCTCCAACGGATGATGTGCCTTTATGTCCACTTGTTCTAGTTTCCAGGTAGATGTGGCATACACGTCCGGCCTCCATATTTCCTCAAAGTGACCCAGCTGGTCCTTAGTGAACACAGAGAAGAAGTTGCCCCTGGCCTGGTTCCTTTGATAGTAGAAGGACAAGCAGCCGGTCACTGGAGCGGTGATCATGGGCGACACGAGCTTTGCCACCTCCTGGAACATCTTAGCATAAATCGAGTCGACATACATGTAGTGACCTAATCCAGAATTTAAAAATAAGAAAAGTCTGACCTTGCAAAAAGTGAAATGTAAAGTTTTCCATTTGTTCGATAACTGAAAACCTTTATTTCTTTATCTGTACCTCTCTCGTTGTTCAGGGTGTGGTCGTAAGGCAAGTATGACTGAGGTTCTTTGTTACGGCTGCCACCGACGAACCAGTTCACATTGGGATTCCACTGGTTTCTGTAGCCACACAAATGATCCTCTTCAAAGTTACATTCTAAATCACAGTAGCACATGAATTAATATTAAGTTGACTAAATACTGCTTTTTGTTTTTATCTGCCTTGTCTCTTCTCCACCAACTTTTGTGTTTGTATATGAATACAATGTATAGATGAAATTGTACCGATGCAGTAGCCTGGGATAATATGAATTTCAAAAATAGCAATGCTGTTCCCTGGTCCTTGATCAGGCCTCGCCTCCATTAGAAGCTGTAATGAAAGAAATGAAGTGCAAACTCTATTATTCAACAGCAAACTATAATCACAGTCATGAGAATGTACACACAATAATATTTGTGCTAGTGTAACATTTAACATTTTGGACCTTTTTGAATCTTGTGTTGAATGTTCTTAATGACAAAATGAATAAATTCATTAGTACTGCAGCTATAATTCATAGCATTTATAAAGATAACGACTTCACTCCATGTTATACATCCCAGACTTCCATCAGGACGCTCACCAGGAGTCAGAATCGCTTATAAGATACAACTTGGCTGTTGGCTATCACCTGGAAGGTTTGGGAATTGTTCCTGAGGTCCATGCTGGCTATGAGCCAACTGTCAGAGGGTTTGTCTGCTGTCCATAGGACATGGTCAAAGTTTTCTCCTTCGGGGCGTTGATGGACCAGAAGGGAGCCAGCCCCGGTGATCTGGTACACCAGACGCAAGCAGCTCCAGTCAGATATTTCGAGGTCAGGGCTCACCAAGATAGCCTTCTCGGATTGCTTCATTGATGAGTCTGCTGTGATAAAGCGACCTGTGAGAAAACAAGTTTGTATGTTAATAAGTCTATTGGTTGGCTTAATGGTTATTTTTATAAGGGTTCTCGCTTATGTACAGTGGAAGAAAAAGAGTTTTAGATTCAGATGAATCAATGGTTGGTGAGTGTAGCTACAATGCAAGTACATACATGTATAAATATTTTGTGTAGATATAGATAGATGGACGGACGGACGGACGGACTAGATAGATAGATAGATAGATAGATAGACAGACAGATAGACATACATATAGACAGATAGATAGATAGATAGATAGATAGATAGATAGATAGATAGATAGATAGATAGATAGATAGATTGATTTCAAGAAGGTCCTGGGTTAGATACCCAGGGGTGCGGTCCGGGTCCTTTCTGCGTGGAGTTTGCATGTTCTCTCCATGTCTGCGTGGGTTTACTCTGGGTGCTCGGGTTTCCTCCCATATTAAAAAAAACATGCACGTGAGGTGAACTGGAGACAGAAAATTGTCCAGGACTGTGTTTAACAATTAAACTTGTGTAATGAGTAACCGTTTCCTGTCATAAATGTAACCAAAGAGTAAAACATGACATTGCAATCCCAAAGAAACCAATATTCACCAGTTTTCTGTATTCAAAAGATTGTGATAAATAAAACTGCTCACATTAACAGTTCCAGTCTAGAACAAATGCATTACTGATCATTTGTACGTATCTATTTTGTCCCAAAGTTAAAATCTATTTGTGTGTTTTGATACTAATAACTTAGTAGGAATCTCCTCTGCTATCTCCAGATGTGATTATAGTGGGAGTGATTCATTCCAGATGTCATCAAAGTCCAGATGCCATACAATTTTTGTCTTTTTTTTTTTTTTGACAAACCTGATATAAAACTGATCAGCCGGATTTTTGTTATATATGAAATATTATTAGGGTACCAACAATATTATGAGGTACTTGGGACAAATACATAATTCAGCTAATTCAGCTTTGAAGAAAACAAGATCTGGATCCCTCAAACACATTAAATCAGCCATGGTTATATTAATGGTGGGTACAGAGTCACAAAAACAGTGGCATTTAGTTTCCACCATGGCTTGGATGGCAGCCTCTAATAGGGTATTGGACACATAATGGGCAAAATAGAAAACACAACAAAAACAGATGCTTCATGGCCTTTTACTGCACGATCTGGGACCACTGGTCTCAGAAAAGTCACTCAAGCCAATACAAAGTTATTCTGACTCATTAAATAACATGATGATGATTATTATTTCATCTGGATGGGAATTGATTCTCACAACATGACAGCATATCCAATTTTGAGCAGAATGATTTGCACTGCTGCAGAAAAATCAGTTATGTATTAAACAGGCAGGTAATTAAAGGAGTCACATTATTATGACCCCAAGCAAATATTCAGGGAGTGACTCTATAAAATCCTGGTAGGTTGTCATGGCTATCTGGAGCCATGCTGACAACAATGCATCCCACAGCTGCTCAAGGGGGCATGGTAGACATAGAGCCAACCCGATGATCCAGGTGGTCCCACAGATGTTAGACGGAGTTCGAGTCTCAGGGGGTAGAGGGACAGGTTTGAACTCTATGATCTGCATGGATGGTTTCATACCCAAATCGCTTGAGTGCCTTCCACATCTTATATACCCACCAAACCAGAGATACACGCTGCAGCCGTCAAAAGTAGAATTAAATCTTTTTACAAAAAAAATATTTTACTCCTATGCACTTAAATGCTGATTGAGTCACTAACATTCGCAGTCTGTAATAAAGGGAGTTGATATACACAAATGGTTAATCACCACGAAGGAGGTCTGGATATGTCCATAAGCAGTAATAGTGGGGAGTTCCCCTGTGGTAATGAGATCATTTGGTTCAGTGATCTATAACTACAGTGACTGGGGTCCAGTAGCTACAGGACATGGTGAAACTCTCCATCTATAATGAAACATGATTCCCGGTCTCCCACTCATTGCAGTTGCTGTAACTCAAAGACTCATGAGATTAAACCAAACAAAGTAGCCTGTCTGACCTGGTCTCTAGTTTTTTTTGTTTTTTTTAACTGACGGTGAGCAGAAGTTCACGGAAATCACAAATTGCTGACAAGGGGCTTCTGCAGCTGCTTAAAAGTCTCACGAAACTAGGAAAGGGATAAACTAGGGCAGATAGAATGCCTTTGTTTGTCATATATACATACACACAATTCTTTTTTGAAGCTGGGGTCAGATGCATTGCAGCCATTGTACAGTGCCCTGTAGGTAAGAGGGTTTTGCTATATGGCCTGAATGGCAGAGCCACGATTCAAACCCACAATCTTCAAGTTGGTATCCTACAGCTTCACTTACTAGCCTAAATCTATCTAAGGTATTTTCTGCCACATCTAATAATTGGTGCCGTCTTGGCGTCACCACCCAGTGACCTATACAATTATTTCTGGTCAATATATACACCGACCAAGCATAACATTTTGACCGCTGTCAGGTGAAGTAACACTGATTATCATAGGCAGCAAGGAAACAGTTCATCCTCATAGTTGATGTTAGTAGCAGGACAAATGGGAGAGAGTAACGACTGCAGCTCTCGTGGGGTCTCCAGTGGTCATTATCAATCAAAAGTTGTCCAAAAAATGAATAGTGAACCTGCAACACAACCCGGTCCAACAGACGAGCTACTGTAGCTGAAATAGCAGACTAAGCTATGCTGGTTCTGACAGAAAGGTTGTCCGAATGTTATGTCATTAAAGCATTAAAAATCTCTGCACTGTAAATTCACTACAACACATCTTTGCCCTACTGTTTTTTTTTATTTAACTACACTCATAGGAAGCAGAAACATGTGGCTCTGTTTCCAGTACACAGTTAGTCCCGAGTTGCCCAGGAAACCAAACAGTCTCAGACTGGTCATGACTTACATTCAGTTGACATCAGTGGCACATTTGCACCACATCCAAAAGGGAAGGACACTTTTAGCAGTCTGTATGTTTCTGAACATCTGGTTTGAGTTTAGAAGGACAAATATGAGTTTTTTCAGGGTCAGTAGAGGTGGGTGAGTCCCTGCCCTTTTCCACTTTCCCAACTGAAGTCTGTTACACAACAAACCAGGGCACACATCTTTCCTCCAGCTGCAGTGTAGCGAAAGCATTATGGGAAAAAAAGTGATGACAGCAAAGCCTCTTTTAGTGACATTTTGTCTGATCTGATAGTGAGAAGTCGGCTGGTTTTGGAAACATCGATCACATGTCACGTCATTTCATCAACTGGCAAAGGTAGCATTTGCAACAGCCATGGCGAACCCAGTTGACCTGCCTGACTCGGACAGTTTGTGTTTGTTATGTGTTTGTTGGGCTTCTGGGTTTCTTTAATATCGCAGCTGAGATTCAAACACAAGAGCACACGATCTCACAAATAACCTTATAATCTGATGGTCTAACTAAAGATCAACTGAATGACAACATGCAGTAGGTGGATTGACTACTTTAACTGCAAGTGATTAGGTCAATAACTGGTGCTCTGTCCTGACTGAATTTCCTTCTTGCTCCCAGTTTTTTAGATGATGTCAGACCCAGGGATAGCCATTGTTTTGCGCTTCGGGAATAGGGGGGGTTAACGACTGAGCTAAGATTAATAAAAGGTCATTAACAGACCCACAAATGTAGAACTAAATGATTAGATTAAAATAATTTAATTAGATTTAAAATGACTGATGGTTATGTAACACAAAATATGCAGAGCAGAATTTGTCATACCTTCACCATTTAATGTCCATGCAGCATGAGCCAGGTCATATGTGTAACCACAAGCATCTCTCTCGAAACTGCAGGAGCCGGGCAGCAACTGTGACTGCACCCTCAACACCAGCACGACCAGTGGAACTACACACACACACACACACACACACACACACACACACAATTATTATAATTGTATTTGCATAGAATATTAAGAACTTTTTAAATTTTAAATAAATAGCCATTTAATATACTCTTGACCATAACCCTATCAACATGAAGGGGAAAAGTCAGATTTGCCAATTTAGACCAGAAAGGGCTGTGGGTGGCTTAGTGGGTAGCACTGTCGCCTCACAGCAAGAAGGTCCTGAGTTTGGTCTCCAGGTAGAGCGATTTAGGTCCTTTCTGTGTGGCGTTTGCATGTTCTCCCCATGATCATGTGGATTTCCTCCCGGTCAAAGAACATTCTACCAGGTTAATTGGAGACACTGAATTGCCCTGTAGGTACCTAGCCAGTAGTATGCACAGCCCAGATAAATAGGAGGGTCGTGACAGGAAGGGCAATTGGCGTAAAAACTGTGCCAAACGAGTAAGAGCCAGACCCACATTTATATGTGCTTGGCTTTAAACTAAAACTTCGTACAGACACTTTGGCCCAGTGTCATTTAGGGGGGATATGTAATCTTTTAAAGGTTTACACATCTCAAGTCAAGTCAAGTATTGACTTGACTTGACACATCTGTCTGTCGTGCTGAAATGGCTAGACGTGACTTTAATTAATCGTTTATTCATTGTATATCCTATACAGTGCTTTCATACCGTACATCCAGTGTCTGTCTGAAAATAGGGTACTTAGAAGACTAGAGGAGTAAGTGAATGCTGGGGCACTTATCTTAAAACAAACCTTTGCTCTGTCAGATAGCTAATGGATGGACATGTAACAGTCACTTAGCCTGGTGCTAATTAAATAAAGCTTACATTGCTTTTTGCTGTATATAAAGCTCGTCAATGTGTAATAAATGTACATTTTTAAAGTAATACATTGTTCAGCCAACATAAGAATCCTATATACCATACTAATATTACAGACACCAGCGGCACACCCCTTCATGGGCCTCCGAACGTGTGCCAGTTTTATAACACCTACAAATACGCATGCGCACACTTAAGCGCGCATACACATAAAACTTTACCATAAGTACACGCATGCGCACACAAACGACGACCCTTGAACACAAAGGCTACATACGCGACTGCGCACTAAAACCGCAAGCAAGCGCGCACGCAAACCAAAGACGCGCGCAAACTGGCACGCACGTGCCCGTGCGCAAAAGAATTCCAGACTACTGTATATAAGGTTCCGCTACTGTAAAGTGAAATCTCGAGATAAACCAAATGAAAGATATGTTATTTTTTTGCATTTATTAATTAATGATACGTGTTGCATATGTTAATTAGTCGTGAATGGCGTTTAAATGAGGATCACCTTACCCAAAAAGGTTGAAAACTGAAGAAAGTTCATGGCAGATGCTGCAGACGTGTTCACACTGCACACATCCAAGTTCACACTCGGCTTAGTGTATCAGAGAGTCCAATCGGTGAGAGATCAGACAGGCTGTAGATGTTCATGCGTGCTGGTCTGAGCGCTCGAGCAGAATGAGTGTGCGCGTGAGCTGCACTTCCATCAGACTCCATGCTGCGTATGAAAGAGTGAGCCCTCCTGGCATGCTTTGTGCAGCTGGAGAGACGAGCGGTGCACGATGATGCACATACACGATCTGTTTCAGTGCAAAAAAAAAAAACATGCATGGAAACTTCCCAGGCCGTCAGCTCACTCAGCAGACAGATGAATTGTAAAACTGCTTACTGAGACACTTCAGTCTCTGTAGACTTTTTTAAGCTGTAGTTGAAAGAAAAAACACCAGGAGTTGCACTGGAAAATTTGCTGTGTACACTGAAGTAAAGAAAAGGGATCATTTACAAGGCGAAGGCCAAAAAGTGGTCAAAGTGGGGGACATAAACAAAAACAGACAGCGGTACTTACACATCCTTTCTGAATCCTTCGCATTAGGTTGAAAACAAAGCCAGACCAGATAGCTCGGAGATCAGCGGATCAGAATGTTGTTGACTTAAGGCTTTTGCTTGGCATGGTAGAGTAGAACTTGTACTTTAGCGAAGCTGCTTTTATTGACAAGTGGTTTAGGGTATTTAAGAGCCAGTGTGGCCATAGGGTCTGTATTGAAAAAATATATATTAGTCTTTAATACATTGCTGTTTAAAAGATTATGCGCATTGAATATTATTTACACAATGATCTCTGCAGTAAAGCGCCCATATATACCTGCAAAACATACTTAATGTTATAGATTTTTTAAGTGGGTGTACAAAACACCACTCAATGACTAGACATTGCACAATACAGTTTCAGTCAAGTTTTTATGGACTTTTATTTTACGTATTTGTGCAACATTGTTTCAGTGTATAAAGGATTGAAATACCACCTACTTGGTAGAAACAGTTCAGTTCAGTTCATTTTCTTTAACCAATTATCCTAATTAGGGTTGGGGAGGGGTGCTAAAGCCTATCCCAGCTCTTTAACGGGTGCAAGGCACATGGTAACACCCTGGATGGGGCGCCAGTCCATCACAGTGG
>JAYDZG010000022.1:5696189-5707237 GCA_034509265.1 Microcambeva bendego
TTGCCGAAATACTTCATGGATCGATGATCCATCAAGTGACCGAGAGTCGGCTGCGACTAATCGGATAATCATCATCACATATGCAAAACAATGTTTTTAAATTTGTACCATGGTTTAAGTGACAATTTTGGTAACTCGAGTATACATCTCACACACTGATTACTGTTCACATTGTGGGCGGTGTCATGAAAAAGCTGAGGGCTGCGTCCCAAACGACATACTCGGAACATGACCTAAACAACGAGGACTTTTTCACATACAGGTTCATAAATACCACGTTTACTACACTCGCCACTCCCATGTACGGTTCATATTCAAAGTGATTTAGGACGCAGCCGAAATCTGCAAAATGGAGAGATGGAGAAAATAGCGAGGAGTGTACAGTAGAGACTGGGCAGAGAGAGAAACAATGAAAACTTGAAGACATAGGCAAACACATGTACACACACACACACACACACACACACACACACACACACAAACGCCAACACTACCTCATGTGACCGACGTAATCCTGACCAAACTTCTTTTTTTTGCCTCCTACAAAGGTCACAAAGCCTCACAACAAAACATTAAAGATTTCTGCATTACATGTTGTACAAATTGGTGTTTATGTATTATTGTTTATTATTATTTATGCCTTAGTGTCAGGTTGCCTGTATGCATTTTAAAAGTTGAGTAAACCCCCCGCAAATTCGCTGTTCAGGATTTTCACCACTAATATCCCCTACATTGTAATGGTTTTATTGTGCCAATATGTAGTTTTTATATAATACAATTATAATTACATATAATGTATATAATGTAATTATAATGTACAATATACCGTGAGCATAAAATCTGAATTTTGCACACCGAAGAAAGTGCGCTTGCATGAATGACAGTACGAACATCCAGGTGTAACATCATTACAGTGATGCAAGCCAGTTTGGCGTTATTGTTGTAATAGATAGCTGAAAACAAAACCAACATGTCGAGTGAACGCACAGTTCCAAACCTTCTCGATACTAAACACAACTATTTCTTTAACTACTAAGTGTCCCTAGAAAATGAGCTTCTGAGTTAATAAAGCGCTACAATTCCTAAGCCTTAACTCCCGCCTCCGCTCCTGTATCAGCCCTGCTGATTGGCTGTTCAGACAGCTGCCGCTCCATAATCACTGCATGCAAGAAATAAAATGTGGAGTTCGTTTTAAAGGGAGGCTTATCTCGTATGTATTTATTTTTGCTCTTTATTAAAGCTAAAGTATTTATCACATTAATCATTGGAATAATCATCTGAATACTACCAGTGAGTAATCTTGATGATGCAAACGTCCGATCTGTTTCTCCTTTCCAACAGGAGGCACATGTTCTATCTATGGCGAAAACAAAATCCTGGTGCAGAGCCTCAAAATCCCGGCAACACCCACGGCCCCAGCGAGGACAGTTCAGAACCCAGTGATGAATACAGGATCCCCTTGGCCATGGACGTTGACGGCGCACTAGAGCGCAGTAAGCACAGAGGCTACACGCAGGACAGTAAACGACTGAAGCGAGGGCCTGGCCGGCCCTGCCCCACCCTCATCTCCGAACACGCTCTCATCTCACGGATCCTCGGCAGCTGCAAGAGCTCTGAACAGGTTCGCCTCGCCAACGCTTACAGGAAATGGCTGGACTCGGTCATAGGTCAGTAGCCCAAGCTCTGTCTTGGCTGACGAGGACGTGGCCAGATCAGTATCACCTGGCACAACCCACGTCCTGCTGTCTTAAAAAAAAAGAACTGAGAGAGAGGTGAGCTTCCCTTCATGATGAAAACCCTGGACTGAGTTAAACCACTCAGAGTTTATCTACTTTATTCCAGGTATCTTAGATCTCAGGTCTGTTATTTGCTACCTTTTATGGTTTCTTTCCTTCTTGGCATCTTTTCCATCCTTTAAAGGTGCAAGATATTTTCATGATGCTGCCTTTAGTACAGTCGGTGTACACCGAGCCTCCAGTTCGAAACCCACCCTAACGCGCTTTCGTTTTTTACACAGTGATAAAAACCTGAGCAATTTGCTGTAGTCTGCAGTGTAAGCACAAATACGTTTAACTTCACAAGTCTTAAAAACAAAGGAGCATTAGGGATCAATGTTTATAATACTATTATGCTTAATATATATATACAAATGAAATTCTTCACAGGTTGATGTTGGATTCTTTAGTAATACTGCACCTCTTGTATCATGCCACATCCCAGCATTCAACCTTCATGTGTATCGTTAACCAAAAAAAAACCCCAACAGCATTTAGTTTCATCCAGCTTTCTTTTCATCTCTCGATTTGGCATAGTTTTTACGCCGGATGCCCTTCCTGACACAACCCTTCCTATTTATCCAGGCTTAAGACCGGCGTTTAAGTGCACCGGTGTATGTATCCTAGTGCTTAGGTACTTATAGGATGATTCAGCATCTCCAGCTGCATGCTTTTGGACTGTAAGGAGGTAACCCCCACAGACCCGTGGAGAACATGCAAAGGACCCATGTGGGGTTCGAACCGATTAAAAACAAAGCTTCGACGTATTTGTTGTTCAGTAAAGCATTTGCAATTTTATCCAGCCAGTCTATCGCTGAGCAAATGCTGACTCGGAAAGTCCAGCTGTCTCAGTTTTCATTATTGAGTTTGCAATTTAAGGAGAAAATTAGTAATTGTTGTTGATTTTCTTTTTTTTTTTATTCAGTCAGAATTTAGCGCTAATGCTTTGTCTGATAGTAAGTATGCTTCTCACTGAAATTTCCATTTGTTACTGGGATGAACCCAAATTTGCCACTCAGTGACACAACTGTAAAACACTATCATGCCAGAGTTGGGATTTCAAATACACCAGATTGAATCTCTGCTCTGCCATCCGGTCGGACAGTGTGGGCTGTCTGAAATCCGATTGGCTGTTCACAGGCAAGGACGAGCCGGACCGGACTCCTCATGACGAGTCGAGGAATGATGCTCATCATCGACATCTGCCTTGTGCAGGTGAAAAAATGTGCGATTACTGTGCAGGTGTCGGAGGGGATGTGTGACCATCTCAACTAGAGAAGTACCATAGTGCAATTGGGAAGCGTGAATACAAATCAGAAGCACTAAAAATTTGATTTGTTTGAATCGGTCGGTGGTTTTGTATTGCAGTGTGAAACCCTTCATGCTTTTTAATTACTCTCTAAAACTTCATAATTCCCTGAATGTTAGAATAAGGTGTCAGTTTAAGCAAAAACTGTGATTTATATATTTCATGAAGCTGTGGGCTTTCATTATGAAGGGGAGTTTAATGGAGCCTGGCTGGTCTTGGGTGGTATTGTGTAAGAATAGTGTTACCTTTTTTCGGTCAATACAAAGTAACCAGTTAGATTCTAACATTTCAAATGGTGCTAATCTTCTGCACCCTCAGACAAGGGCTTTAACTAGCCTGGGTTGTCAGATGCTGCTTTACGTTACACTAGTTTAAATCTATATTTATGCAAAAAAAAAAGATGTACGATTCCTGGTAGTCACACTTCTGGTTAATCTAGATTTGTTTGAAATGACTGGAACTCTTGGGACTGAACAATCTTGTAAACTAGCAGACATTTGAATGGCACATTTGTAGAGGTTTAGTATCAGATCATATACCTGTATAACTTTCAGATGTATAGAGAAGAAAACTTAAAACAGTAAAGTCTCTTATTTATATCATATATAAGAATAGATTTTTACACCACAATGTAACTGTTAACATGTTCACCTTAAAGAAATTCTCCAGTTTTGTATTTCTTTTTTTAAAATACAATTTCAGTGTTTCCTCCTTCAATGAGTTTTTTTTTTACTACATAAAACATTTAAACCAACTTTTTCTATTCGGCACCACAGCCGTGATCAGAACAAAGTGCTTATTATTGATGCACTTTGAGAATTTGTTTAAGCAATGTGGGCAATAAAAGTGGAATGCAAATGTCCTTAAGAACTCCAGATTTCCAAAAATATTAATATTTAAGCCTAATGACCTACTAGGGGAATCTGAGTTTTAAAATTTTCATTGGACGTTACTAATTAATGTGCAAAGTGATTAGTGCTCTTAATCTTTACAGAAATCTCATTTATATATTTATTAGTTACATCTGTGGTCTCCTTGAGATATTTCTCTGCATCTGACTGATCCAGATGTTTGATTGGAGCGGTGTTAGAAAACGTCGCCAATTAGCCATGTTGTTAACACTTTCTCATCCTATTATCCCAGAAAAAATGTTTATAGGGATTTCATTTACAAATAATCCAAGTTTTGAATGTCCAGCTTTCTCATTGACGAGCCTGTCATACTAATATGATTGGCTACATCTGAGAGCATGATGCCAGAAGCCCTGTGTCCTGTACTGGGTGTGTTACTGTAGTGCGCCCAGTGATTTCTGGAGAAACTGGTCCCACTGTAATCCTGACCAAGATAAATCAAGTGTAGAACATGAAAATGAAAATTAATAAAAATAAATGTCAATTTATATTTGGTAGATTTAACTACTGTCCATTCTAAGATTCCTTCATTATTTTGATGAAGGAATCTCAGTATGAAAGAAATGGTTGTTTATTTTAAGTGCACATTTTAAGTTAACAGATGAAGGGAATGTAAAAAAAACTGGAGGATTTCTTGTAGTTTAGCTCCTTCAGTACAGGATCTTTTGTGTAGGGTCAAGCTGAAATTAAACTGACTTTAGAACTAGAACTACACGTTAGCAGTATCTTCAATAGAATGTTTTGTAAAGTATACTGTGATATGTAGGAAATGTTATTTGCACAAATGTCTCCACCTCCATGCTAATGTTCTAATGAAATGACTTTATTTAGGGCTACTTTAGCTTGGTTTAAATGTCCAGCTTTTCTGGACTGCTTTCTTGCACCATGTTACTCTAGTGATGTAGAACTTTGGAGTGGAAGGGGTGACGCTTTTGCTTGGCAATAAAACTAAATTCTTACTGTATTCACCTTGAACTACCAGATGTGTTAAAGGCGATCTGCCTTGTATCCTTTATAACTTAGCAACATACTTATTTGGTGTTTTAAGGTGTCATGTGATCTGTTTGATTGGATCAAGTTTATCTGTACAGGACAATAAAAGGTTGCTGTAATTTCATAGAAAAAACAGCAGTTTATTAAGTTTTTGATCAAGATTGACTGATGGGAACCTGATTCATAGCATCAATGCTTACTTGGACTGTCTGTAGAAAGTCTTTTTCACAGGAAACATCACTCTGGGATACAATGATTGGTACATTTTTTCACAATCCATTACAGAGTTGTGATACTGGATCCACAGGAAAACCCTTGGCACCGGGCTGTAATACCTTAGTCAGGACGACAATCCTTCACAGTGCTTCGACCATCCTCCAACCCTCAGGCATAGCCAACCATGAACAAAGCTGAATTCCAAGCACATTGAATTTTCAACAAGATCCTTAAAAACTGTGGAGCTGTATTATTAGTAGTTAGAGGGATTGCTTGTTAGCCTTTTAGGCTCGCACTTGCTTATTTTCACAATGCTGAGCACTTGGACGTATTCTGAAGGGTTTCTATTTTATTAGTTGCAAAAATAGAACGGTTCAAAGATGACCATGATTCTAAATTCCTACTTGTTTTTATCCACGACCATAGCAAGCAAGTCTAATAGCAATTACTCACAGTCTGTAACATTGCTAGCATTAGTCTGTTGATGATATATTCAATATTCTTCACAATTTATTGTTTTTGGTTACATTAAACACAATGTATTCCTATTTTGGTGAAACTAAAACTTGTTACATGTCTGACATTCTTGTTACATGCGTGTTACTCGACAACACTTGCCATTTCTTTTAGCATTTCTTTTGAAAGTGTCTTCAGTCTTATATGGTTTTTCTGCTACTTCTGTAAATGTTTGCTAAACCAGAGCCTGGAGTCTTACTTTTTAATTTCTTTTTTTAAATGCTTTCTCATCGTATTTTGTTCAGTTCTTACTAAATTTGTCTCATCGAAGTCAATCCTGTGTGCAGTGTTCTTTCACAACTATTATAGCTGTTTTGCATAATGTATACCATAAAAGCTGAACTGTGCTGATGCATCTATGCAGATACACTTCTAACTTTCGTTAAGCTTAGGGAAGAAGATTTATTATTTTGGGTATTTCTCAGTAAGTTTACATAAGGTACTGTAATTTATTTTAAATCACAATAACTAACGACTAGCATATTGTCCATGTGTTATTTATTTCTAATTCAGTAAGTGTTTTTGTCAGTTGTCAATAAAATCTGTCTGGAAAAACAAAGTGTTTCTATTGACTTAATGCTTTGGCCACACAATAAGAATGTAGACTTCAAAATATCAATTTCACAAGATCATTAAACTATTTTAGGTTTATTTCAGTTTCAAACACACCCATTTATTCTCAGCTAATGAAGCTAACTGCTTTGAAACTTATTCTTCAGAATCAACGAATCGAGTCTAGACTTACTTTTTCAATTAACATGTCGATATTTATTTAATAATAATATTCATCGTCGTATTTTTGTCTTAGAGTCTAATTTTATTCATAGAAATAAGCTAATTGTAGAATTGATTCTATGAGAGCCGGGGGAGTCGAATCATCTTCCAATGAACAGACTCAAAATAAATTGGGGAATAAATGGGATACAACTGGCTGTCTGAGCTCCTGAGTCAGTTTAACTGTGATTAAACTACTTGTTGATGAGGAAAAAATATTGGACTGGACTAATACATAAAATATACTTTACCGTTTTATTGTCTTACCATTTAACCATTATCTTTTTTTAAGATAAAACGCTACCCCGGTTACAGTACTGTTGTTTGGAGTCTAGGAGTCGGATCTTTTTACTATCCAATTGTAGTTCATCTAATTTATACGCAAAATATTTGTATCAACTTCTTTATTTATCGTGCGAAATTAAAAAAAATGTTAAATGTGTATTTTATACCTACATTTGACTCTAGAATGCTAATATTTAGAGCTATGGTTCCGACTGAGCCGATTCAGCCGGCTGAATTTTCGAATCGACTCTTGGCTCTCTCTGCTTGCCCAGCTGTCAGGGGAGCACAGTAAGCGGTCAGATTAAACGTTAAATTAGATATTTTCAACTGACAACTACGGTTTTTTTCTTAAACTTTTTTCTTAATATTGTCAGCAAATTTGCTACATTGTTGCAAAGGTACATGATACCTGACGGTGTGTGGAGTTTTTTAACCGACTAACCATTTTACAAACAAATGATTCATTTCACAACCAGTGAGTCATTTGGGCTTTCGCTTTGTAAACAGTTTTGACTTAAACACGTTAAAATATTAACAAATTCATCATTTATTTATTTTATGACGTGGCTTTTAACTTTATTTTTAGGTGTTAGGTCTACCAGGCTATTGCTATTCGGAACTTTAGAGTCGACTCTCAGTTCAACATAGAACCAACGTAGAACCGACTCTTGGGGTCGACTCATAGCCTTACTCTCAGTCCGTGCGACAGGCAGGGACAGAGGAAGATGGTGGAGCCGGGTGGGGCGCCTGTTCCGTTACACCGTTAAACTAACCGAACAGCTGAAACCGGTAAGACATGTTGAGCGATATACAGCTGTTTTAAAGCTTTGTGCATATTCGTCTCTGTGTTTGCCGGGTTTGTAGTATTTTGCAGCGAGACGAAGAACCGCTTACGACAGATACACGTTCGCTGTTGTGTACTGATGGAGATTGGTTCAGGAGTCGATTCTTCATTAGTTGCATTATGTGATTTATTAATGGATGATGTCGCTGATTAGTTAGATGACACTAATGTGGATTATTCTGAACTAATCACGGCTATTCTATATAAAAACAACTTCGTGCTGCTTGATACGGTCGTGATGCTCACATCAGATCACAACATGATCACCAACCTCAAATAACACATCCATCAATTCATCAGTTCGAGTAGGTCGGGGTGCGAAACCATGTTTCTTCAACATCTGGTTTTGGAGTTGCTTGAACTATTCGGATCTTGTGTGTCTGTAGGGTATCTGCCCTGACATCAATAGTGTGTGTTTCGCCTTAGTGCCTTTTGCACTGATGCCCGTTGCTTTGAATGGCGTCCTTAGGTGATACGAAATCTCAATAGCAGATACCGTGCAGGTGCAAAACCGCTGGATCCAGGGCGACTGTTTTGCACATCCAGTCTGAAACACAATACACAGTGCAGATGTTGGACGGGAATTTCCCAACGAGGTTGAGATGGATATTTGAATAAACAGATGCCGGATGCGAGTCCTGACTGATGCTGCACACGTCTGTACGCAACACGTACACTGCGTGGATCTGAATGTAAGATTTATTTTATTTTTTAATTTTTTGTGACTCACGATTTTGTGTGTTCAGAATTTACTAACATTTTCTTTCACTCCTTACGCTGATGTCGCAGTAGTAAATTATTTTGGAAGTGGTTCTGGTGCAGGTTTTGATCAGACCCACCCATTGCAAATACCCATCAATTATTATATTTTAAACAGGATGAATGTGGAGGAAATCTGGACCTTTCTGCATGGAACAGAGAGCCGATAAACACACATTGGAGCATCTCTGAATGCAAACTGCACATTTGTAGTTTTTAAATGAGTTGTCTTCTTCTTTCGGCTGTCGAAGTTTCCACGTCGGATGCCCTTCCGGTGACAACCCTTCCTATTTATCCTGGCTTGGGCCCTGGACCTTACAATGCAGATCCTATGTACTTACAGGACAATTCAGCTTCTCCAATGAACTGTTCGAGGAACCAGAGTACCCGGAAGAAACGCACATGGACACCCCGAGAACATGCAAATTTCACACAGAAAGGACCCGGACCGCCCCGACTAGGGATCGAACTCAGGACCTTCTCGCTATGAGGCGACAATGTTAGCTACTTAGCCACCGTGCCAACCAAATGGTTTTAAACTAATACTGCGCAATAATTTTAAGATGGGTGCTGATAGAAAATGTTGCGGACTCCTGAACTGTTTTTGTTCTATAAAATATAGACAGATGTTTCCTTAGTGACTTATAAATTGATATTACTTCTTAATAAGCAGCGACATTCTAGATCAGACTCGATGGATCAATTGTAATTCACAAAATTCTGGCCCAGCACATTGTACCATTAATGCTTAAAGAGCGGAAGTCATTACATCAATGCCAGCCAACTGCAGTCCACAAGTCAAGCATTTTCAGATCATTTCAGTTATAATTCAATATATATAATTGCAGTGTCAGAACTTTACCTACACCAAGGTGACACATAACAGTGGTCACTATTCCCAAACAGGTCTATATTTGTTCTGTTAGACCAGAGATCCTTTCTTTAAAATGTAAGATATTTACTGGGTTCCGTCCTTGCTGAGGCAGGTTTTTAGGTCAGATCAGTGTAGGACACGTGGATACTCTTGGACCTATTTTCTCTAGGATCTTTGTTAGATTGTTTGCTGCTGTTTTTGGATTGTTGTTCTCCCACCAAACTAAATTACGATCTCTAGAAGAAAGAACACATCTTCGGCCTGAATGGTATTACAGCTGTTGGTAGTCCTGTGGTGTTCAAACTTGCATATTATAATTTACACAGGTGAACGTGGTACTTTCAACAATTTGGAAATAACTCCTAAGGATGTACCAGGTTTAAAAACTTTAACACATCTTTTACTGATATCTTAAAAAATATCTCCAACAGGTACACATCCATTTAACTCAGATGATCCACGAAATGGTAGTGGGGTTTTAAAGGCTTCTGAAATGGCTACTCACATCATTTGAGTTAGATGGTGGTGTACCAGTCCATTCACTATGAATTCCAATCCATCCAAGAACAGCGTTGTGAAGATGCTGTAGGAAATCTGCGAGCCCCGCAATGAAATGACCTAAAAGGCTACTCAGCAACAAAGAAAAAAACCTTAGGGTATCCAGGTCTTAGATTGCAGCTGCACATGAGGTCAAAGATCTTCCATTTTTGAGTAATGTCCTCTGGTCTAATGGAACAAAAATAGACCTGTTTGGCCATAGTGACCACTTAAAACATTACGCACTGAGGCTGGAGCACTTCACAAACAGATGGAGGACAGTTATTTGGAGATATCAAAGCAATTCATGTTAAAGTTAAAGCTCAAGTGCAAATGGGAGATGAACCTCAAGCATACTTCCAAAGTTGAAGCAAATTGGCTTAAGGGCAACAAAGTGAATTAAATTGAGAGGACATCAAAAAGCCCTGACCATGATCCTATAGAGAAGTTATCAGCAAAACCTGACTCATGGACAATGGACATGGACAAAATACCTTCAGTGTGAGCATCAGTTTCTTGTCTCAAATTGGTCTTTCATTTTGTACCATTGCTTCAAAAATAGATCCACCCTTTTCCAGCACTAATTGTTGTGTCTGTGCCCACCATGTGGGTTTCCTCTCCCTATTCTAATGTGCTCCCACACATACCAGTATGTCAATTAGGGTCTAATTTCGAACCCTGGTGTAAATCAGTGTAAAAAGCCCTGTCATTGGCTCTCTGTCAAAATGTTTGCTTACTGTTTCCAGAATCAGATCTGAATTTGCTCTGAATAAGCCGTTATGGGTAATGGGGAAAAGAATCAATACTGATACGGCACCAGCATCCTAATTAGATATGCACCATTTTCTTTTGGCTTTGCGTATCAAACAATGCGCAAAACTGACTTCTCGAATTAGTGCAGTTCATCTTTAAATCTCTGTTAGATACATTCTTGTGTTTTAAGCCGGTATAAACCCCATTAATAAAGTACACGGGGCCAAGATCTGAGGCTCTTGTAATCTTGTGCTACTTAATGATGTCAAAATGATGTTTAAGGCGAGAGATCTTACTTTAGAACTAAAGTTGTCTGATGAATGAATAATTTACTCATCAATCATACTCGATCATCTGATCTCTCTCTTCGGCTCAGGGTTTGCGGGCTCTTTTCTCCACGTGTGTGTGTCGCGTCACAGCAAGAAGAGTTTGCATGTTCTCCCCGTGTCCGCGTGGGTTTCCTCCGGGTACTCCGGTTTCCTCCCACAGTCCAAAGACATGC
>JAYDZG010000022.1:5782071-5801952 GCA_034509265.1 Microcambeva bendego
TATAGACCAGGACAGTCAGTGCTCTCCTCGTGGCATGTTCATCTGCCTTGATAGTTTTGTTGGAAAATAATTTAATAGTTTCTTTCTTGCTTAATTGATATGTTATCATGCTTGCAATAAAGTGCTGATGCAGCCATGACATGAACAAGGACACAGGTGACATGATCATGGAGTGTATGAGTGTTTTAAATTAGAATCAATACATTATCTTGCATGTGTGCCTGTAATGCAGTGGCCAAGGCTCTTTTCAAGTCCCTGTCATCAAGCAAGATGTGAATCAAGCGTTTTCAACTATCCGTAAGTCTTCACTCTGCTTTATTGAATAATTGTTGACTGAAAACATTTAGAAAAGCATGTCGCCTAGCTCATACAGTCATGACAGTCATGTTTTACTTTACTATTGTTTTGTTCTTTTACTTTCCGGGTTTATCTAGTGTGTGTGTGTTGTTTTCTTTAGATGAGGAGGTGCGACAGAGCACAGACCAGCTGTGTAATAAATCTTGTGTATCGGTGTCCCGAAAATCTCCAGTTCACTCCCTGCTGACCTCTGACTTTCTCAGTAATAACCACTGTAGCCCGACATCCCAGATCTCAACATCCGAGTCCTGTGTGAACATGTGAGTCTTAAAACCCCTGAGTGAGATGAATCCAAAATAAGAATTCAGATATATGTTCTTCCAACAGCTAAATTATTTAAAGATCTTTTTGGAAGTTCAAATTCACACCTAAACTTACACAAATTAAAAGTAGAATATAATAATAAAAAGGTCATGACATTTCCAGAACTGTAGCTGCTTAACAAATACTTTCACAAATTTCTTTTTCATCTATTGCCATGCCATCACAGGGCTTTGGTCCTCCGTCCCCTCTATTGAGAGATATTTATGGATGCCAATACACAATATATAATTTTTATATGTTTGTGCAAACTACATATGAAACATATTATTAAACCTTTTGTTCGGTTCAGCTTATTTTATTAAACCATTTACTAATTAGGGTCGGGGAGGGGTGCTGGAGCCTATCCCAGCTCTTTAATGGGTGAAAGGCACATGGTAACACCCTGGACGGGGCGCCAGTACATCGCAGGTACCTACAGGACATAATCAACCTGGTAGCATTGGATACCCACGCGGATACGGGGAGAACATGCAAACTCCACACAGAAATATTATTATTTTTAATTGATTAGCATGAAACTATTTTGCCTAATGTTTACTAATGTTTACTAAGAACTGGACTTTGCTCTTAAGGTTCTTTTGAATAACTGTTTTGATAGCTGTATGGCTTTGACATTTTTATGTTTAGACTTTGTATAAACATTCTTGCTCATCGGTGTATTCTTTATTAACAGTGGCACATAAGCAAGATAAACTATCAGGGCAGACCTTCAAGGAACTGCAGAACCTGCTGGAAAGTCTTCAAAGCACAGTGGAGGATCTTCAGATGAAGGACCAGCGTACAATTATAGCTGGAAGTAAAAAGAGTTTTTCTTCTGGTACATATTTGTTTTACACTTCACAGAAATTTCCTGAATGATAAAAAGCCAAGAAAGGCAAAAGAGATGCTGAGAAATGTACCATCGGGAAGAAAATCGAATATAAACACTCACCAAATGATTTATATTTAAATCCAACCCTGCCAGACACAGGATCAACAAACGGAACAGTGACTGAAGCTTCACTACGTTCAAACATACATGGACACTGTTTCAGATTCAGTAGATTTAGCTTTTTTGGCGACAGTTGTTAGCAGGAGTGTAAAATCAAGCAACAGTCATGAACTATACATACACAAACTTTGAGACAGTAGTGGGTGGTTTTTAAAGCTTTGGAGGATTATTGGGAATGGAAACATCTAGGATAGCTCAGTTGCAAACCAGTATTCTATAAGCTCAAAGTAAGTGCTGAGTCATGCATCAGTTACAATGCACTACCAGTGGCATCACTGTGTGTTTTGATTCCATGTATTTAGACATTTATTTTAGTCTTTCTGTTATTTTAATATTTTACTCTGTGGAAATATTGTAATATAATAATAACAACGACCTGGTGGGTTTAGTCTATGGGGGTTGGGAGGAGTTGAGTTCATGTCACGGAGCCCCGTCCCCCAACCCATGGGTCCCCCTACTTACTACTAAGTTATTTAAAAAAAACAAGACCTGTTTGATAGATTAAGAATCCCATGACTGAGTATATCCACACAAGCCTAAGCTCACCATGCTCAAATGTCATTGGGGAGAAACTCTCTATGGAAAGAGAAATAATATTTTCTTTCTTTTATAGCTTTCTTTATATTTGCCTTTTTAATATGTGTGAATTTTAGTCTGGCCCACTGCAACAAATCATTTCTTCATGCTTTAAGTATCTTGAAAGACCTTTCAAGAAGTGTGACACTGCCAGTAGAGCAGGACCAGTGATGTAACGTGGGTACTTAGGTTTCCCTCTACCTTCAACTAAGATGCCAAAGGTGGAACTAAGTGGTTTCATATTGCTCCTAAATGTGAGTGATAGATGAAGAATGCCTTTAAATGTCAGAGACACATACACAGGTGTACAGTACAAAATTATTTTTCCATGTACCCCTTCTTGTTTAAGAGCTGGGATCAGAGTGCTGGGTTGTATGGCACACCTGGATCTAAGAGGTCCTTGCTCAACAGTCCAACAGAGTATCTCAGGACCTCGATTCGAATGAATGAGTGAATGTCCTGTTAGTCTGAGTCCTGTTTAAGTTGTATTCCTGCCTTGGGTCCAGTTATTCTCTGTAACGCCAGAGCTACCAGGATCAGGATAAGTCGGATACTGGGAGTGAATACTTAATTGTTAATTGTTTAGCTCAAACAGATGCGATGGTCGGGTCCACATACTTTTAGGACAGTCGTTTTTATTTAATTTATTTATTGAATGTAAAAAACCTTGTAATAAAATCATGGGCTTTAAACCTGTTAAATAGCACATGGTGTGTAATTATTGCATAGCTGTTCTCTTGTGTGTCGATGATGAACCTGTCCTGTCTGTCCCTCTGGTCGTGTCCTCCTGCTCGTTCTCCATTAAGATAGAGCTCAGAAACTGCAGGAACAGTGACTCTCAGCTGTATTCACATAAACACTCTTTCTCTCATGTTTCCAAATCGAGCATGAACATGTGGTCCTACCTGAGGCATTCGCAGCCCATGACTTATGATGAACTGCTTAAAGGCTTGAGTTCCATGAATCTGCTTCAGTTCTTCATCCTGCCCAGAAGAAGAGATATGCTTTGCATTTCTGAATGGAACGACGTGGTCTGACAAGGTCATTTCACAAGCCTGTTTGGAGATAAGTCTTGCTATAAATAAACTTCAATTAGACCCACCTTCTCAGTGAGGCGGTGCTCCCGCCCTAGGTCCTCGGTCACCAAAAGGTCATTAGCAGGGCATTTCTTCAATGGTTTTGGGTCTAGATACCACGTTCCTTCTGGTCGTTTTACGCTCTGTGTGTGCACCTGGTCCTGGAATAAATACCAACCCATAGGAATGAATATAAACGCTACAACGGAACCAGTTCAGCAGCAGCTTAAACACTGAAATACAAAATGTTACATTGTAAAGAAATTATATGACGGGTCACTTCAAATATTCCCTCTTCAATCAGGAGTGAATATCTTAACCAGATTCTCAGCATTTAATCTGCTTTAGTTCCTATCAAGAAACCTCGTTCATTTATTTGTGATCCACTGATTGAAACGATATGTCGAGATCTTCTACCTTAAGTTACTATTTTAAATTCATTTGTAGTCAATACATGTAGAAAATATGCTACATGCACGATAACTTAAATAAAGATCATCAATCAATTGGATAGTATTGAAAACACACTGACCGCTTATCCGACCGCACTCATAGGCACATTAATTCACTTATAGGGGAATTTAGTCTTTATTGATACAGAGGGATTCTTTTTGACCATTAAGTTTTAGATATATTAGCTTTGTCAGCAATAACTTGTAATGTACACTTAAACATGAAAAAAAAGACTTGACGCAATTAATGTCAGAGCTGTCATGAACAATCCATCTGTAGTGACCAGACAATATGTAATTTTCCATGACTGCACACTTTTCTCATCTATCAGCTGGTCAGTAAATTTAGGAGTCAGTTAGCTAAAGGGCTTAAAGCAGTAACATTTGGAAAGGTACACAACTATGTTCCACTACGGTGTAAATGTTAAGTGAAACATTCACCTATGTGAAAGATTCTTACACATCGTAAACATCATCAGTAAGGTTTTTGAAGTTACAAGTACTGGAGTGTGAGAAAAGAAGACTCAACTGGTGCACTTTTCTTTGGCTTGTATTACTTCAAATGATTGTATCAAATGATTTCTCCATGTTACATTTTAATGTAGTCTGTAGTGTCTAAGATTTATAAGTGCTCTCGGAGACGACTGATTACTCCCAAAATATGAATTGAGAACACTTTTAAAGATCCCTTGTATATTGGTGAGTTACCTTGTGTAGATCTGAGCCTTTGAGCTTCTCCGGTATTGGGTTGGCTTGAAGCACTTTAATGGGGAAATTTGATGAAGGCTTCTGCTCACTACTAACGAACAAGCTTAGGACTGTAGCCTCCGTTATGTCGTTTGTTTCTCCACCCTAGAAAGGGTGATCATATTGTCACAGAAACACTGCATTGATGGTGGAAAGGATGACATGACGTTCATGTATTCATGACGATTACCACAAACAATCATTTTGTCAAGTACAATTTTCTTTGAAGATTCTTTATTGAATATGTGCTGCAATGTAAAGTCATACCAATGAGTCCACCCAGTCACAGAAGTGCTTAGTCACTGTGTTGATGTCTTGATCCTCAGATGCTGGGAGCAGATTTTGGTTGCCATTCATTGCTTCGTCTTGTGTATTCTTGTGTTCTTCCCATTTGTATGGATTTCTTAAAGGAGAGGGTATCACTCCCTGCTTTAAAAACCTACCGAGATAACAGTTTACTGTCAGGGGTACATTTATGTAATTTAAAAATGTATACTAAGTATACTATGTATATATAAGTCAAGGATTCTGACAATGGCATGAGTGCATCACAAATCTACCAATTCACAGACGAGCCATAGTTTAATGGTTATAGAAATGTACATATATAAAAATGGTACGTATTGCAAACATGTTCATTTGTATGTTTAAATCTAGCCTGCAGAATTAAACATACAAATGTTTGTCTGGGCAGGAAATACGTCAGAGCATATGAACTGTCCAGGGCGAGTCTTGAGCCTAAAGCTTCCTGAATAGAAACTAGAAACACAATAATTCTGATCTGAATCAAGAGACTGAAGTGTGTATATTGTATGGTAGGGCTATAACTAATTAACGACCATGTAATTTGTGTACATCACAAACCATGTAATTCAAAATTGTGTTTTGCAATTCAACATTTTTCACATTTACTGGTTTATTTACAAAGAGGCAGTTCTCTCAATCCTATGGTAATTTAGTTGTCCAAGGGGTGCTAAATGGAGGGACAGTGGGTAGAGTTTTTGACTACCAACCAGAGATTGGCGGATCAAATCCCGGCTCTGCTAGGCAGCCACTGTTTGGTCCTTGAGCAAGACCCTTGACCCTCACTGCTCCAGGCGTGCTGCACAATGGCTGACTCTTTGCTCTGATCCCAGCTTCTGAAGTTGGGATATGCGAAGAAAGAATTTCATTGTACTGTAGCTCTGTATATGTGTAATGACAAATAAAGGCCTTCTTCTTCTTCTTCTTCTTCTTCTTCTTCTTTTAAATTTGGAAAACATCCAACCAATCCAATTCTGTGGATGCAGAGGGTGCCAAGTTTTGTCTTGATGTTCTAGGTTTACATTGTACTTGTAAGGTGGTTCTGCTTTATATTGTAGCTGACATTGATGATCTTTCAATTTATAAAGAACTGTGCTTAAAAAATTAGTGAAATCTGTGGAATCGTGAAATTAAGCAGATTTTCCCATGATTGTAGTAGGGCCCTGGCTTGGCATTTACAGTCACCAGATGTCAACCCGGGTAAACAGCTATAAAAGCTTTGGGGCCAGCATATAAAATGGTATTCCAATTCAAAAATGCAAGTTGTTAATATTACTTTTGGATGAGCATATTTCTGTCACTTTAGTACTTCAGACATGTTGAGACTTACATCTTACTTTGATGATTTGTCAGATTCATGGCTGTGTGGTATTTTATCAGTTAATCCAGTGAGATAAATGAAAGAATCTGTATCTAGGGTGAGAACAGGTGATACGACCGACAAAACCCTCACATAGGACTGGAAGATCGTATTGTTTCCTCTGTTGATAGGCCTAGAGCTGGAAGTTCACATGGCACGTCTGTATTCTCTTGTTTTAAAACGCCAACATGCATGACCGGGTCCAAGACAGACAACACCTCACTGAACACCTAATTAACAAAGATACATCGATAATGTTGAATTACACAAAAGTGTTGGTTCTAACCAGGCGTTAAGAACACATCCACCTTGCTCAAATAAAAAATGTATTTATTGCTTTGTTTTGATGCCGTAATGTAATTTACCTCAGGAGCCAAGCCACTTGATAAATGTGGATAAAGTGCGAGTGGGTGCACACTCAACCTCTGTTCCACTGCTTCGACAAAACGTCTGCGTTCTTGCTGCAGGCTGTTCTGTTTGGAAAAGCAGGTCTGCTCCTTGGTAAAGCGACTCTTGGATGGTCTCTCTGAAGATGGCCGACTGGACGAGCCAAAAATGGCAGGTTCGGTCCCACGTTGGGGCTGAGAGAAAGTCACCTCTCGAAGTGCTGGATAGCCATCTCTAAAATCGTCGAGTCCTGGCTTTAAAAATCGCCATCGGTGGCCATCCAGGGCTCCAGAGAGCTGTTGCTTCTGACGTGGATCCTTCAGGCACTTCGTGTGGAGTCTTTCTTTATACCTTGCATATTCAAGTTACAGAAAAAATAAAGATGAGATTCTGTATTTATAAGCAATTATATCACACGTACTGGTTAACTAGTGAAAATCAATTATGCAAATTATGTCTTTTGTGTTTAAAGTACAAAGCCAATACTATTATTGTTTATGTTTTACCTAGATTCATGTAATTACCGAATATTATTTTGCTGTGGCCTTTTCGCCTCACTGCAAGAAGGTCCTGGGTTCGGGCCCAGGGGGTTTCCTCCCACAGTCCAATAACATGCAGCCAGGTTAATTAGACACTGAATTGGCTTATAGGTACCTAGCCACTAGGAGGCACAAACTAGTGCATTGTACTGCCAGTCCCGAGCCCAAATATACAGGGAGGATTTTGTCAGGCGGGGCATCCAGTGAAAAAAAATGCCAAATTAACAATATGGACAACAATCTGCTGTGGCGACCCTCAGCGGGAGCAGCCAATAGAAAGGAATTTCTTTTAAGGAATTGAATATTGGAAGATAAAATAGTGAAATAGTGTGAAATAGTCATGCATAATCCAGCACAACGATTATTTGAAGCAGAACCGTTGAACACCTTTCCACTACACGCTTCTCTCACTGTAATGCCATCATTACAAGGCGATAAGTTACTGAGCTCTTCATCATCACGACGTCATACTGCCAATGTTTGTCCATGAACATTTACAGACTGTGAATCAGCAAGTTAAACACTACATTTAGGCGTAAGCATTGCTCAAACGAGATCTACTAGGAAGTATAGATGTCCAAATAGTTATATACTGTTGTATTTACTGTAACATGATTACAAATGCTTGGTTATTATTTGATTTTCATGTAAGTAGTATTATGGTGCACAAGTGGTGCACTATTATATTAATCCAACACCCCTGAGTTCCAGGTTCGAACCTCTCCAGTGCTATCGGTCAGTCAGACTTCTAAAGCCCTGTGATGGATTGGTTCCCTGTCTAGGGTATTTCTGCCTTGTGCTTTGTGGTTCCTGGTTACACAGGCTGATGAAGCAGTTGATGAATGGAATTAGTTTTTTTTTAATTAATTAATTAATAACTTATTCTTTGAGCTGTTTAAAATACACAAAGTCGAGTAGAATTTAAAATAGTTATTTGTTCATTACAAAATGCAGACATGGTTCTTTATAACTGTTAAATTAATATAATATTCATCAAGAGTAATGTCCAGTTACTTACCAAGAATACAAAGGAGCACCAAGTCTATCTCCGCCACTGTTACATCTTCTGTTCATCTTACAATATTGTGCCTAGTTTAACGTTAATTAAATTATTTAAATGATTAAACGGTTTGTACTGTCGAACGTTTAGTGTCTTACAATATTTACACGAGTATTGTCTGTTGCTTTTGGTTGCTATGGCGATGAAGTATGCGGCCCTGTTTCAATAAGCACATTTTGTCGTTGAGCACTTGATGAAGTGCGCACTTCGAAGTATTAAGCCGGAAGCTGTTAAATCACGAGGAACTAAGACGTTTTAAAAGAGAATTTATCTAACGATGTATGTGATTATAAAGAGTTATTATAGTTCACGGGTTTACTAAAACATTCACTTAAAAATAAACAAGGAATTATAGCGTTGATGATATTCAGATTTTAAACATTGTATATCATAACCCTGTATTTCTTTAAAAATGTTTGAATATGTGAGAAATCATGTATATTTTTATTTTCAGTAATCATCCCTGACAGGATGTCGTTTTTAAATGGTTAGTGGACATGGATGTGGAAATATAAATAATAAGCAGAGACTGGTGGCTTTTAGGGTCAGTTTAGATGTGCCAGTGTGCCACCTAATTCTGCCAAATAATGTATTTTTAACATTATTAATGATGATTGGCTATAGGTGGCACCATGGCTTAGTGGGTAGCATTGTTGCCTCACAGCAAGAAGGTCTTGGGTTCGATCAAGAAGTAAATTGTAAATTAGGATCACACCCAAGCCTTTTAGATTCAGTGACTCACAGCAGAGTAATTGATCTTCTAAACTAATTTTATATATAAAAAAATAATAATTAATGAGTATGAGTAAACTGGTGTTTGTATTTAAATCACCAAAATGTGAAACACCCATAGGGAATTTAAATTAATTCAACATTGACACCCTGTGATGCATTACCGTCTTGTCCTGGGTATTACTGTCTTGAACCAAGTGCTTTCACCAGGCCTGAAGGGATGAAAATGAAAAGGTTATTTTACAATTAAAAAAACCCTATCTCACATTAACAAGTGGAGCAAATATACACAAGAGTTGTTACTTGAGTTAAATTCACTATGGTAATGTTTAAAGTAAAGCTTTTTGGTGAAAAGATCTCATACACTCATTTACTCATACTCATTAAATTCTAATATTAAAGGCAATTTAAAAGTATTTATTAAATATTATTTGTGTATAGGTTTCATTTCTTAAGGCCAAGATCAATTACTCCGGTGTGAGTCTCCAAATCTAAAAGGCTTGGGTGTGATCCTAGCTTACAATCTACTTCTTTCAAATGTAAAGGAACCCCCAATTCTCTAAAGCCTTGCTTCCAATGTTTCCTTCTATTTTTACTTGAGTACAAGTTAGAACCTTTGGGTGGATGTTTTTGTCAAAATGTTGGTGCATCTGTAAGAGTAAATAGGAATTACCCATATTTGCTTTGCTCACTCCTAAAGCAAACTTGTCAGAAATCAAGGTGGCGTGATGTTTATGAGCTGTGTTTGAGCTGAGGGAGTAGTCTGGTTACTTCTAAGTTGTGCGGGACTAAATGCTTCAATATTAGGCTAGTGAATGTACTCTAGTTGGTATCGGCTGGCTGACGTGAAAAGTTATACAAACATTTTAATAAAAGTTTTTTTATTACTATTTTGATAGAGTGTTGGGAATTTTGACTTCATAAGTTATCTATCAGTCTAGTTCTTATTATTACATATTTATCTGAATTTTAATTTCATTACTTCTTAAACATTTCATTCCCCTTGCATGTAAAACTTCATCCGTTTTCCTCTGTGAGATTTTTTTTGCAAAATGGTGAACACCTGTGACTCCAGAGAATGTTTTATTCAGTGCCCAGAGTCCACAGGTAGTGAATGTTTTGCTGCTCAGTCATAAAAATGTATAAAGCTCCTAAAGGTCGAGTTAGATTCTGTTTATGCTTCCAATTTTAACTTATAATTTGCCGCTTGGTTCCTTTCCGCTAGCTTGTGTGGCCCTTATGTGGGGACTGTCAAACGTTCTATTTTTACTTGACGCTGCCTAATCAAGAGCTTTCTATGTTATGGCAGCCTTCTGGGAAATAAACATCATTCATTTTAAATGATTGTAATGAGATATGTGCATACACATGTGCTTTCTCTTCACATTACTTCAGTACTCTCTAGATATATTATATAGGTTTTTAGACTAATGTAGTCATATGGAGAATGTATTAATTTGCTTTTGTTTAATGTTTTTTGATCTCAGGAAGACGAGGTTAATGGACGTGCCAGATTACCCAGCTGTTGTTTGATGTGTTTACAAGTGCACAAATACTGTCTGAAACATGGAACTATACACACTTAGAACCTTTAAACTTACTCTGTGCACCATTTTAATGAACGTACATTGAACTACATTTATTTTAGGTAATACAGACACCAGGTTAGGTTTACACCTTCTAACTGTAGAGCCATTGCATTTTTCAGTTTTATTTCAATTTTATGAACTACTTTATAATGCTCAGGGTTGTAGTGAGTCTAGGTCTACCTGGAAAAACTGGTCATGAGGCCAGATCAATCCATGATCCTTATTGCTAAATAATGCAATAAAACAAAAAGGTATGCACTCTGTATAAAAAGGCAGTAAAATGTGCAGTAAACGTCTGACTTTCTAGAGCTGACTTGTTGAACTGTAACTGTGGCTACTACAAAGTGAAAATGTTAAGAGAAACAGTAGCTTGTGAAATGGTATGCCAGACAAGTTGAGAGAACTTGCCGAATATTTCTCAAGCATGTAACGTTTACTTCTCTTGGTGTGAGTACTCACTACCAAATTCTGAAATGACTCTAAATAAGCAACAGGACTACAGTGTGGCTGGTGTGTGGCTGCTTGGTTATAGAAACCTAATCGATTATTACCATGTGCAATACCAGTTGATATCTGAGGAGTTGGAGCCTAGTGGTTATGGCACGCGACTACTCTGCCAGGTTTCCACTGTTAGACCCTTGAGCAAGGGACTTAATCCTTAATTGTTTACACTATAAACTGTAAGTTGTTTAGTATACTGCTAGAAAAATCTGCTAAATGCTGAAAATGTGAATCAAATATCTGGAGTGCCATAGACTAGACTTCCAATGTAGCTATATTACCACCACCCGAATTTGAACTTTAGTGTGGAAGGGAAAACGGACTGAGGTTACTTTGGATAGGCTTTCCTAATACGACTTAAGAAAAATATAAATGCTACATAAATATAAATCATACAAAATTTGGTGCTGCTACTTCTTGGCAAAAACTTTAATCTTTTATTTATGTTACCTATAGATACCAACATTTTCAGACACATATCTGCTTTTATAGTCATTACCTGATACAGAAAGGTCAACTTTTTATGTTTGCATGTGTGTGTAGCCTTGTGGTTAAGTTTCTGGACTAGTAATCAAGACTGCCACTGCTTGTGAGCCATTAAACAAGGCCTATACTGCTCAAATGCTCAGATTTATCACATAGTATACAGTATATATATTGTTTTTTGTTAAATGTTAAATTCTTCTTCTGTTTTATTGACCTGTTTACCCACAAAGGAATTCTGTATTAATTGCCCCATTTTTTTCTGTTGGTGCATCTACAGGTGCTGGTCATAAAATTAGAATTCATGAAAAAGTTTATTTATTTAAGCTCTCTCAGAAAGCCACTCTTGAACAAGAGACAACGTCAGAAGCGTCTCGGCTGGCTAAAGACAAAAAGCACTGGACTGCTACTGAGTGGTCAAAAGTTATGTTCTCTGATGAAAGTAAATGTTGTGTTTCCTTTGGAAATCAAGGTCCCAGAGTGTGGAGGAAGAGAGGAGAGGCACAGATTCCATGTTGCTTGAGATCCAGTGTAAAGTTTCCACAGTCGGTGATAGTTTGGGTTGCCATGTCATCTGCTGGTGTTGGTCCATTGTGTTTTGTGTTGGTCCATGTATTATTATTATTAAATACATTTTCATGATATTCTAATTTTACCTGTATTTGTGCTGCTTTCCTGGTTGTAATATGTTTTGTTACTACCAAAGTGTCAGAATGGTATTTCGTCGAAAGCTAAAATAAAACAAATGTAACATTTGGATAGCCTTGGGTTTGTTTTCAAGAATGGACCTTGATGCCAGTAGTGATGCACAATTATTGTGGTAGTATATCTGATTAAAGGAAAACATTCACGAGCACGTTAACAGGATACATTTAATTTCCCCCTAGAGATTTTAAGGTAAAATAAACAATGCTAGAACAATGGAAGGAAATATTAAAACTGGAAACCGGTGAGCATAACTTTGTTTGTTTAGATGGCTGAGTCCTCACAATTGTTTGGCTGTAAAGTAATACACGACTTCAGTTCTAGGAAGTCCATCACACCCTCGGTTAAAGCAAGGACGAGACACAGCAAGGACTAAAGTCTTCCCTAGAGTATACAACTCATTAAGCAATCATTTGCCTTGGAAAGTTCCATCCAGTGAATTACACATTTGCTAATCTATTTATTTATTAGGACATTAACACCATGATTTAGGCTGTGGTCTCATCCATGACAGGACAGGTAATTAGTTGACATATTTATCAGTTCACTTTCATTGTTTCACATCTTTATGGTCCATCTCCAAATCTCACCAAATTTACATGTATTTTGATTGTGGGAGCAAACCCAGTAAGATACTGGGAGAACATGCAAACTCTACACAGAAAGGACCTGGACTGTATCACCTGCAAAACAAATTCGGAGGCAAAAGTGCTACACACCATCAGTGTGCCACCACTGCGAATCTACGTATTTAGAAGTTGACAAATAATAGATCACTGACATTCTGACTGTATTAATTAATGTGATTATATGCAGTTTTAGTACATAGCAAACAGACTGGCAGCTACCTGACCAACTACTACATTCTGGGAATAAGCTCTTGCTCCAGTAACTTGAAGCTCGTATTGGACCATTTTAAATGGTGCAGTGTGGTTAAGATACTGGATTGTTAATCGAAAGGGTGCTGGTTCAAGCCCTTGTGATTTTATTTTGTGCCTTCACAAAAGCATTTTTAAAAATCCAGATATAAAATCTATATGGATATTTTAAAGTTTTGTTTATAGAAACTTTGAAACAAGTTATATTTAAATCTTATACTAATAAAATACTGTCAAAATAAGTAGTATCTGCTTAAAACTACTACGCAGTATTGGATTGGTGCTTGGTGTGAAGTTATTGTGTACAGCCCTCTAGCTTATGCAAATTCCTTTGAATAAAGGCTGATAAAAGAAGTACTTGCTTTAAAGAATTATATGTACATTGAAACATTTGGCATTAACTAAACCCACTTAACTTCTCTCAGCACCACACTCGGTTTTTTCAGAATGTCATGCCTTTATTTAGTATCCATCCATGATTGTAGTTTGATAATGATTTACCTAATTTGTGACACCCATATTTTCCCTCCCGTGGCATGTTTTTCCTCAGTCACTTGATCTCCTGGGAGAATCCGAGGCAAAATCCCAGCCACATAAATTGAACTCTTTGCACCTGACGACTTGAGCTTTCATGAATCTCATTCTGTGAAAAGAACTGGCGCTGAAATCTAGGAGCTCCCGACTGGATATCAGTCTTTATCCTTAGCTGCCGTGTCAAGGTCCTGTAAGTTTTCGTAATGAATAAGCTGTCCCAGACGGTTCAGAGGTAAATTCCTGTCCTTATACCAGTATTCCTGCATGCTTTAGTATAGTTACCCTTTTAAAAGATCAAGGCACGATGACTGAGTAAGGGCAGGAAGATTGGTTATTTGCTAAGAACTCTTACAGCATATCTATGTTGCTGAGCTTGAAGAAGGGAAAACTTTCTTTTACACTTTAAATACTCCAGAACTACAGATTTGCATTTCACTCAACTGCTTTTACTATTCAGGGTGGTGTCCAGCAATACTGTTCATAAAATCATTGGGTGCAAGACCCTCGCAGGGCAATTTAAACAAACCGACTCACACCTAAGGGAAAGTTTGAGGATCTAATTCATCTTCAACATGTTTTGGAAATATCACACAGTACCTTAAGGGAACCCTCACAGACAAAGGTGTAACTTCAGACAGATAGTAACTAAAATACTTTGAATGGATGAAAATTTCAATCAGCATTTTGTGTTTTTTAACTGCAGCTCACAAGCTAGTCAATACTTTATATTTTTTTATTACTATATAAATTATATTATTATTATTATACCTAATCCTCAGAACCTCCATCAACATGCAAGCATAAAGGCATCATAAGTTGGAACAAAGAACAAAAGACGGTTCAAAGAGTAAAACTGTAGATTTTTCTTCCAAACATGCAAACTGTGATAATAATCTGTCATGTGAGGAGCAGGAGTATAAAGCTTTTACGTTGTCCTCCAGTGTACAGCATATTTTTACACACTTTCACCATCCCAGAGGCAATTCTGCACAATGGTAGTGTGTGACGTGCAAACAAATGTGTGATCAGGGAAAAATTATCTCAGTGTACGGGCTATGTAAACAGATGTACACTCACCAAGCACTATATTATGTCTATACAGTCATTGGTTTTGTTAATAGTTACCTACCACACAGATGAACATATAGATCTACAGTTACTAAATGTAACCAATCTGTTGCTCGGTACAGTTACCGCCTATTATTCCAAATGAATTGACATAAAATTCATACTGTGTTATTTGCGTGGTGTGCTATTGTCACCAGTCCAGTTACACTATAGTGGTAATAACAGGGTAGTGTGTGTTGCATAGGCTTGTAAGGTAGTTAGGATTAAAAAATAGTCTAGGAGCAGACTAGTTCTAGTAAGTTTAAATGCTATTTAATTAGGGCTGTTTTCATATTTGCTACTGTAGGATGAAGAATGGCTAACTGTTAAAAATGCAGATTAGGTTATTTCCAAATGCTGTTTTTCCCATTATCAGTTCAGTTCATTGTCTTTAACCCCTTTTCCTAATTAGGGTCGGGGAGGGGTGCTGCATCCTATCCCTGTATGGGGCACCAGTCCACCGCTGGTACTTACAGGAGGAATCAGTGTCTCCAAACAACCTGGTAGCATGTCTTTGGACTGTGGAAGCAACCGGAGTACCCGGAGGAAACCCACGCAAACACGAGGAGAACATGAACACAGAAAGGACCTAGATCGCTCCACCCGGGGATCGAACCCAAGACCTTCTCACTGTGAGGCTACAGTGCTACCCACCACCATGCCGCCCGTTTTCCCATTATATTGTTATAAATAATATAAAAGTTTCATACAATGGTACATATGGTGGATGACATAAATATACAATCACACAGACAAATATAAATTGTCATTATATATTTCATTTAAAATATGTACTGAGAGGGAGGCTGATTTCTCTGAATTAGAAGCAGATATTAATACACTACTGTGTACAGTGTACACTGTTTGTTCTTTCCAACCAGGAAGAGGATGCATTAAGTGTTTGATTATGTGTTTGTTAAATTTGGTATGGCATGAGAGGAAAACAAAGAGGGAAAACAAAGGAAAAGACAAGCCCAGCTGATGGGAACACAGAAAAAACTTGATTAGGCACAAAACAATTCAAGACACAATCCTGCATTTTGTTCTCTCGCTTAAGAGTTTTGGATGAACTGTATCCCGATGATGAGTTAAGTTTGAAAACCTACACACAGAGAATTACAGTAATCAATGCATGAAAAAATAAAGAGGTGGACCAGGGTATTGGCATCTGTAATGGTCACAATGCGTTTCCCTAATTATGAAATAATATTAATTATGTTTTTGGGTAGATACTAGGAGAATCTGCCGTAAACTGGTTTATTTCAAGTTTTCCTGGTTTGACCTAGGACCCTTATTTCCAGTTAAGGACACTAGTAAAGACACAAATTCTAGTAAATATTTTTTAAAAATATAACATAAAAGAAGTTGCCAAAGTTTTGCCATTCCAATAGAAAGGATTATTGAATTTGGTCTGAAGGGACTTGAGTGGCATTCACAAAGCGCTGACCTCAACCCCTTTGCCATGGATTTCAATCCTGGATGAACTATGCCTTTCCACCAGCATCAGTGGCCGACATCACTAATGCTCTGTGGCTGAACTGAATTCCACCAGACACATAATACCATAAAATGAAAGTAGAGGTAATTTTAGGAGCAATGGGGAAACACGTGCTTAATAAAACATAGGACAATGGCTTATAAATCCTTGTTTCTTAATTAACTGTTCTCGTCTGGCTTACGTGACACTGCATGTCCATGGGAGTAAATATATTTTGTATTTATAGTAGACTAACATCTGCTAAAAGCCTGTGTTGATTCAGCTTAAGAATTGTCAAAACATACAGGGGAACTGGCTCATTGGCAGGAGGGGAAAAAAAGAAAAACAGAACAAACTTAGGTCACTTACAAAAGTGTGCACAATGCCTTATGTACGTAAGCCTTTAATCAGGCCTGTGTAATATTAGAAAGAACCCCAAATTCCAATTCCAATTTACTTTTACTTGAAAATGATGGTTAGATGGTATTGATGTGGAAGCATCATGATATGGGACTGGACACTAAAAGGTTTTGAACGAGGGAGTTAAAGGTTTTGCCCACAATGCTGAAATAGCATATCACAAAACCTCAAATATGTCGTTTCTAACCAAAGATAACCTAAGTATTGTTTTCCAAATGCACATCCATAGTGCAAAGCCTGGTTTATAACCGTAGCCATGAACTGAACGTCATGAGTGGTACCAAATCTGTTTGAAGAGGTAGGTTGCTGTCAAGATAGTGTGTGAAATATGCTTACAATATATTTTACATCACTATAATGTAACGGGGCATTTTTATAATATTTGAATATTAAAGGACACCTCCCCCTTCGATGTAAATAGTGATTATAGCCTTGAGTCATTGTGTAGAGTAACAACAAAACACGCCATTTTTCTTCACAACTGCTCTGCTGCTGGATGACACAATAACAGGCGATTCAGAGCGCGCGAACCCGGCTCGTCAGTCCTTTAAATAAAGCCCGCCCCGAAATCAGTCGATCAAATTCTGCATCGAGCTCACATTCTTCCGACCAATCAGATGTCGCTGAAGGCGGCGTTACAACGGTGGTCCGGGAACACGTCAACCAATGAGAGTGAGATGATTAGACAAAAGGTTTGCGGGTAGCGGTGCTGGGTGTGTGCACGTAGGATTATTCATGTAGTAAATGACATGCTTAAGAAAGACATTCCGCGGATAGCGGATAACGGTCTGTTCCTCTTCTCCACAAACAACAATGTCCTGCTGGGTGGGGGGGTGGCACAGTGCTATGTTATTGTGAAGATTTTGCAAGCTTAAAATAAAAACGTGTAATTCTGAAATCATGGCTCAAACGTCGTAATTTAACACGATTTAGTTCCTAAAAATGTTCAGGACTGATTTATTATGATTTAAGAATTTATATCATTCAATATCTAAGACTTTATACTGTTTAGACTTCCATCGTTTAAATGCTCATTTAAAATGCGTGACATCGGTTGAAAAGGAGGCGGGTCTGTTTTTAAACGTACGCCCACTAGTTCTGATCATTTCGGCTATTACTCGACTCAGATCATCAGTGTCGACTCCTGGAATATTCTTTTTTGAGCATAATTGCTAAATCTTTCAACAGTCAACTCTTCTCTCAAGTAGGCATAATATTGTATTAACACCGATATCTAAATAAATTATAAATAGTAAGACGCTACACTATAGCGTTAATGTTTTGATACAATGAGCCGACTCGTAAGTGAACGACTCAGCAGTAACACCCACCGCCCCAAACCAAGAGATTTTCGCATGACTGGCTTTATTTGAATGGAGTATAAGGCAGGGCGTCCTGGTCCTCCTTCAACTGTCTGCATTGCTATAGCTTAAATAGTCTTACTGCTGAATCTTAACACACTTTTCTAGCTGTTAAAAGGAAACATTATTGCTTTCCTAGTGTTGCTGTTAAAAAGCACTTTGCTTTACTAGATTATCATTCATTCACGCGTGCTTCTAAGGACGAGTCAATCCGCGCTTACTATTGTGTTTCGTTAGTGAAACAATTGTTAAGGTCTTTAACGGTTCGCTCACTTGCTTAGTCAACTTTTTAGACTTTTGAACAAATAGTCTCCAAATTGTTTAAAATGACGAGAAGGTCGTGTTGCATTTACGCTACCGGGATTGTGAGTGCTCATCTGCTGATATTGGGGATTGCCCTGATGGTTGCACAAGTCTTCCAAACAATGATACAAGAAAGGATAAAAAAGGTAAAACCATTTAATTCAATTGTATTTTAAACGTAAAACTAGTTCCTATGGTGTTTTTATTTGATTTATTATAGGTCACACGACATCTTTAAGCACATAACGGTTAAATCGGTGGTGGCAATTTTAGTGCGCATTTATTCCAATCACAGTGGTAGCAGCATGAACGTAAAGGTGTTGAAATGAAAGAAATGAAATTTAATCAAGTGATAATTAAAATGCATCCTGTTAATTGAGTGCTTGGTTAATTTTTCGTGATACGTTGGGTGATAAATTAATTAAAATGGTGCTTATTTCATTAAAAAAAATAAAGTTGGAGTTGAATATAAAGGATGGAAGTGACATTTGTTGTGTAATGGTTATTATTACTATAATTTAAAAAAAACATTTGACTTAATACGATGACATTTCATTACTATTTCAACCCTCTTCTGTTGGTCTTTCAAAGTATTTTCTTTTATATTAAAACGATTTACCAAAATCGTTTGGTCATTTCTTCTCCTCACACACCTTAAAACGTCTCTATATAGCTCAACCTACATGTTTAGTTTTGTGTATATACATTTATATGTATATTTATATGTGTGTATATACATTTATATGAAAGATAAGCAAAATCCTTGTTGCAGCTGGATTTTAAAACTTTAAGCATCTGCTGGGATTTTTCGTAAACACGCGAATATATGCGCAATGCTTTTTAAACCGTTCGCTATTCAACCGGTTTAGCTTTACACCGCTTAGTAAACTAAATAATAAATTAAAGTACATTCAGAAGATTAGAGGTATATATTCACGTGTGCTTGTTTTCTTTCTAGACTATGCTGAAATATAATAAATAACAACATGACCGCAGTACGATGGTGTTCACTAACGTTAGCGTTACTGCTAATGGTTTGTAGATGCTGTAGAAAATAGCGTTTTAGAAACCTATACTCACCTTTTATTTACTTACAACCTCAAAACCACGACACACAACGTGTGTCAAGATATATATGTGTAAATATATATATATATTTTTTACATATTTTGTACGTTAACTCGTGTTACACTATCCCTACAAAAGCCGGTTGCTCGAATCTTGACGTGAAGGGATGTGAGCAAATGGGCTAAAATATCACGATCAGGGAATTGCGGACACTGTTTATTTGGGTTTTCCAGGTTTGTTAACTGTATTTTTCACGTCAGGTGTTTCCACACTTTAAAGGGGGTTTATTATTCTGGACAGCTGATTTTTATTTTCTAATAAAAGCCCCGAGGTGGTGGTGGTCGGTGTTTATGGAGTGGGGGAGGTGTACGTGCTCAGGAAAAAAAAGCAAAGGGGTTTCTTGAGAAAATTCTTGGGAAATACTTGGAATTCTGTTGCTACCCCCAGCAAAGTTTACGTGGAATTTTAGCTAAATATAGTGAGCACTGAAACGTGTGACAGGGTGAACTACTCAAGCCCAAATCAGTCATGAATGGGATGTTTAGGATGAC
>JAYDZG010000022.1:5802189-5817450 GCA_034509265.1 Microcambeva bendego
TATATCAATTATATTATATTAATTATAATATCCCTAATGTGCTTCCTCACATAGATGTTTTAGAGAATAAAATGGTGGTCTGAGTAAAAACTTATAGCAGAATAATTTAAAGTCATGTCAGTTGACTTTTCCAAGCCCTTAGGACCTGCATACTTTAAACTGGGCGTGGAAGCTGCACAATGGCTTCAATGTATACGGCGTACTGTTTGACAGACATGTAAAGCGTCTGTACTGGAATATTTATCCTATGACTTCCAAGAATATGTAGTCAAAACATGTTAACGACTGCCCTATAGGTTTACGGATTACTTTGTGTCATTATTTAAAGTATTTATTCTTCATAAAGAAGTTACTATTTTTTGTTTTGTTGGTCAGCCACTAGGTACCTAAATATTAAAGAAATGTTCTATTCTATTAAAGTATAATATTAAATTACATTTTAATCTACAGCTGTTCTTTAGGTTAGAGAGATGTGTAATCCTAAACATACAATGTGATTTACCACTGTAGGGGATCAAGGTTTGGAAAATTAACATGTTCGACTTGGCTCTCAAGGGCATTCAGAGTCCTTTCTTTTCAAGGTTAATGGACCTGGACATTTGTTTAAAGGTTATCAGTGTTTAGTCTTTCATACAGTACTTTTTCAACCTCATTTTCCCCTGTAGGTACAACATACAAATATTATAGATGAGATTTCTATGTTAACACAACTTTTTGGCAAGCCTATGAACTATTTTGACTTGTACTAAAGTGTGACTACATATATTTTAGATTTTAGATTAGATGTGAAAATGAATGGTAAAGGATGTAATCTAATATCAGTCCATTTAAAAAGTCTGTGTGACCAAACCTGATCCAGGTTTTACCACACATGAACGATCAGGTTAAAAAGAGCTTTTTGAAGTACTTCATACTTTCCACACCCAGAGAAAGCAAGTACTGTACTGAGCTCTTCTGAAAAGGCTTCTTCCAAGCATCTTTAGCTTCAAACTAATCTAGGGTCTTGGTGCTTCTGCACATTTTAAGGAGCGTGGCTGCCATACTTTGTAATTTCTAAATGTTCTGACAAAACTACTAAAATTTCTGCATGTGTCAAAGTCTGCAGCAGAGGCAAAATCATTGAAAGGCTCAACAGGCTGGAACAGTAATAAATTAAAATAAATACAGAAGAACATGGATGGAACACACGAGCAGAACCTTTTAAGAATCCACTTGACATAAAGATCTAGCTTAAAGTTTTATCTGATACAAGACAGAGCTACTGAATCAGTCACCGAATGTGTGATACACATCAGCTCTTTTCCCTAGTTGACCTTGTCCGTCTGATATTCGTGTCCTCGGGTCATTCACATATCACCTGAAAAATCATACAGACCCATTGAACTTTAAATCACATTCTGTAGCTAACATGGAAACCTTGAGTCAATGTGGCGTGAAAACTGTTGTGATCTGGTTGATTGAGTTTCATACGGTACAAAGGTTACAGTAAAGTTTCTTCAGGGGATGCATTATTGGGGCAAATAAGAAAACTTTAGTAAAACTGTACACTGAGTATATTGTGTAATCTCAGATTACAATAGCAGTATCATTAAAGCTATGTCCTTTCAAAGTTATGCTTTAAGTGTTATATAACTGTTTGTAGATGTTCATAGAACAGGGTGGGTTTTGCTGTGGAGGTAGTGACTCACTCTCCATGTTTGTGGGGGGTTCTCCCAGACACTCTGGTTTCCTTCCGACTCATGAAATTCTACAAATTAACCCCCAGTTATTAGTGAACATGGATAGTGGTTTTATTTATTTACTTTATTTATTTACTCCAAGTCTGGTTTTCTTTGTTGAAAAAAGCATTTTTTCTTGTTTTCCAGGAGATCACCCTGGCTGAAGGCAGTCGAGTATTAGAGGGCTGGATAAACCCTCCACCCCCAGTTTACATGCAGTATTTCTTCTTTAATGTCACCAACCCCGAGGAATTCAAGACTGGCAAAGAAAAGGCTCGTGTCACCCAGATGGGTCCTTATACTTACAGGTACAGTAGTCACGACTCACCATTTCAGTGTTACACTTCTCTTAAAGGTGCTCCAGTCATGTTCGAGATTACGTAGTTCCTGCACAACACAGGAAATTTCACAATATGTCAAATGAGTTGTTTCGGAGCCTGATGACATGCAGTTAAACTGCACAGTGAAATAACAAATTAAATACGGAAGTGGCTTATCCGTAAAAGGAAGTAAGCAGAGGACAAAATGAAAGCTGTTCCAGCCTTTGTATTGTTGCTTTTACTTGCACTGTAACATAATGCATTTATTCACCTATTTTGTGTATGCACCTGATTTGTATATGCTAAGTCCAGTGCCATCTGATGACGACATGCATGTGCAAAGCCCCTGTTTGCATTTTCACACCAGACTTGCAAATTATTTTACCGATTTGTTTCTTGTCTATCTGATCCACTTTCTCTGATTGTAATAGAACACATGAAGGGTGTAGACTGTAGTAATCATTTTGGGATTCTTTGTAAGCTGCTGTGACAAAAAATGAATGTAAAATCTGAAAGCTTAGTACCCAAAACTTAAAAAGATCTTAAAGTGTAAGTCTCTATTTTCATGTTTTCAGGGAATACAGGCCACGAGAAAATGTGACATACTTGGAGAATGGCACGAAGGTCTTTGCTACAAATCCGAAGAGTTTTGTGTTTCTCCCAGAGATGTCAGCTGGAGACCCTGAGGTGGACATCTTGACTGTCCCTAACATCCCCGTCATAGTGAGTCTTCTGGTTTTAAATCGGTTCATTGATGATCCTAACAAATAAATGTGCATTCAACATTACTGTGTCTTATCTTTGTGCAGGCTGTGATGAATGAAATGAAGACCTATTCTTTCTTCATTCGCCCACTCATTTCTTTATGGATGGATTCTCTGGGCGTCGACCTGTTCATGACGCGCACAGTGCACGAGATCTTGTGGGGCTTTAAGGATCCACTGATGAGTAAACTACACAACCTGAAGCCTGAAGTGGACGAGTACTTCGGCCTTATGTACAAGGTATTGATAAGAATACGAATTATTCATGTTGCAAGGCTATCAACCGCACAGATTGCTGACGAATGACTTGCCTGTTTATGTAGAAAAATGGAACACATGAAGGTGAATTTGTCTTCCACACCGGAGAGCAGAACTTCATGGATTATGGCAAGATTGATACTTGGAATGGAATAAGGTACCTAACACTTAGTATAACATTTACCACTAATTGTTGAAAGCTGACTCTTTTAAAAATGGAATGTACCCTATAAGACTCTATACTAAATATATAAATATATTCTTTTCCTTTGATGCAGTAAGATGGATTGGTGGTCGTCAGAGCAGAGTAACATGATCAATGGGACTGACGGCAGCATGTTTCATACTTTCCTGAACAGAGACGAGCTGCTCTACATCTTTGCCGCCGATCTATGCAGGTACGTTCCAGCAACATACGATGCAAATATCCATTCATGTAAATATGAGCATATTGACCAGAGCTTATCACATATATCAGAATTTGTTGAATAAAAATAAATAAATACATAAGAAAACATCACTCACGCAATGTTAGGGCATAAACTTTGAGTTGTGGTTTCAAAACGGCTTCGAATTTAGGAGTAAATACATGCTCACCATCCTCTTATGTTTTCTGTCTTGTAGATCTATCCATTTGTCATATGTGAACGATGAAGAGGTCAAAGGAATTCCAGCGTACCGTTTCGCTCCTCCTTCTGATGTGTTGGCCGCTCCAGATGAGAATCCTGCGAATGCTGGCTTCTGCGTGCCTGCTGGAGACTGCCTGGGCAAAGGAGTGCTCAAAGTCAGCGTGTGCCGCCAAGGTAAGAGGCAACATTAGCAATTTCACTCAACTGGTACAATTACCGTGTGAAATACTTGTACATCTGGTACTTATACTATTACGCGGCATGGATTTCCATTGTATTTTATTCTTAAGCAATTATATGCTAGATTGTTATTTTATAGACATATATTTTACACGCTCGTATATTTTTTTTACATACTTAGGTAGCATAATTCTATACGATCTTTAAGTCAGTTCATTATTTTCCTGACTAGGTTTTTAGCTATTTCTGTGCTGCCAATTTGCCTCTATGCAAAATTAGGTTCCTGTAAATTCATAAGAACATGTTTTTTACTATGTAGTATTACTGCCCCTTTTCTAGCTTGCTCTTTGACCTTTACTGTTCCAAAAAGCTGAGTTACAATACACAGATGGTTAATGAAACCAGCCACATCTGGATGAAGTACTAATAGGACCTCGATTGGGACATAGGCATGCAATCCACATTATGACTCCTTCCTCACTGATAACTGGATTTGCTGAGAGTGAACTTGTGTGTTTATCATGTGAGGGTGATTTAGTTGACTCAGACTTTTAAACATGCCATTTTATTGGAAAAACAGGTTTTAAGCAAGAGTCTTGATAGGGAAGTGGAAAAGTGGCTTTGCTTAGCTTGCATAAAGATTTGGCTGCTGGATTTGACCGGTTAGGTGCTTTATAGGTCAGACTATCATAGACAGCAAACACACAGTGAAATCTTGTGACCAGGCCATGGACGTTTACCAGATTTATGTCCTGTTGTAACCCTGGGGTTTGCTCTGACTTGGGGTAAAAGTTATGTTTGTTTAGCTGGTAGAATGACAAATAATCAAAGCAGCTCTGGAAAATTGGGAGCGCTGTAGATGAACTAAACTGAATAATGTTGCTATTCATGCAAACCGTGTGAGTAGTTTAATTGACATCACACTTTGCATCACACTTTTCTATTTCTGAATGTTTTTACAGGTTCTTATCACTTTTTCTGTTTTTATTTTACAGGGGCACCAATTGTTGTGTCTTTCCCACATTTCTACCAAGCTGACAGACATTATATTGATGCCATTGAGGGGATGAATCCAAACAAAGAAGAGCATGAAACGTATCTTGATATTAACCCAGTAAGTGTATACTACTATAGATTATTAGATTTGACATTGTGACACATGACTGGTAAATAATATATAAAGTTGCTCTTCTGTGTACGTATATAAAATATATTTGCTTATTTTTTACAGACTAGTGGAGTCCCAATCCGTGCATGCAAAAGAGCGCAGCTTAACATTATAATGAAGAGAATACCTGGTTTCCCGTAAGTCCTGATTTCGTACTTCGAATTTCAGCAAAGTGCTCAATATCATTTTGTATTGTTAAAAAAACACATCTTGGAAAACCAGATAATGTTTTAATGCTTTACTTTTTTTTTTTATTTCAGCGTAACCAAATTCTTGAATGAAACCATCTTCCCTATTATGTTCGTCAACGAGGTACTACAACCTTTTGCCCCTATACACTATATCCATTGGTGCATAGTAAATCCTGTAGACATCATTTATTAAAATGTTTTCCAATCTTTCATTGTCCAGACGGCAACCATTGATGATGATTCAGCCGCTCAGTTGAAAACTCTGCTCGGAATCATAACAGTAGTGTCCAACTTCCCTGTTATCATCATGGCCATGGGTGCCATATTACTTCTCGTCTTTATCCTCCTGTTGTGCAGGAATCGTCAGAGAAAGGTATGATTTTTATTTATTTTTAACCATAACCCCAATTTCTTTTATTTAGATTATTTACCCAATGTCTCATTACATCATAAAACGCGTGACCGAGTTCCATACTAACACGTAAAATAGTGAACATGGCAGTAATGTAGAACAGCACGATGAAAGGCTCACAATATGGTACTATGAATTAATACAGATCCTGACAATTAGTATTATTATAAAACAAACTGCTGCCTTTATGATGATATGATTTAAAAATATCATCAAATAATTTTCAGTACCTATTTTTGAATAGATTAAGAGGAAATCGTAGGGAGATCTTAGCCCTGCTCATTGTGGACAAAGGGCATCCAAAAGTGTCCCACTTATTTAAGAAATAAGAAACATAAAAACAGTAAAAGATATGAGATATAACCCCAGATATATTCTGAATTTGATGGGGTAAATAGATAATAGTAAATAGTATATACAAATCTTCCAGTAGGCATCATTTGAACATTATAGTATATATAATATAACAACAAAAAGCTGACATGATCAATAACTCAAAACTCCATTTCCTTTATTGCACAACCTTAAGTTGGGTCTCAACCACACTTCCTGGAATACATGTCTGGTAGCTTCTGTTTCGGTTACTGCTACATGTAAATAAAAAGAAAATCGTCACCTTCTGGCAGTGAATATTGGCAACAGGAAGGGTGCTCTATATAACATGGTCTCTTACTTTGTTTTTATAGGAAATAAAGCAATATGTGATCTAAATGCTGTCAAGGCCAAATGTATGAAATTTTAAGTTGAGAGAGGTTACATCAAAACTTAATAAAACATGTTTTTGGAAATCCCCGTGATTTCCATCATAACTATTAAAGCCAGTCTAACATCAAGCAGGACATCGATCATGTGATAAATAAATAGGTCCATCCAGGTGCATGAGGCTAACCGCAAATGCTATTTTATAACATTTTAAATAATTCATGAAAGATAATCTCATTTTAATACATAAAAGGATTTAAGAATTAATTTGGGAATTAAAAGGATTTGTGTGGTTTCATATAAAAATGTAACTTGTACTGAATCCAATGTAAGAATTATAATGTATTTTTTTGAATACATTACGATTTTATTTAACCTGAAACTAATATAGCTACATTCATACGGAAAATAGAAATGAAATAAAATGTTAAGTGATTGGATCCATACTTACTGTTACACTTATTGTTATATATATATATATATATAGTTACCGAAGGGCGTTTAATTCTTCTGCTTTACCAAAAAAAAAACTAGCATGAAATAACTACCATACTGATACTGTGCCATTTTTTCTTTGGCAAGTATCGCCTCTAATACAGATGCATGATGTATTTTATTCCTGCTGACTACAATACAAAAGTGTATTTTGCACAATGCTATGATGTTTTATTTTTTAATAACATTTCCCTCCCTTTTTTTTGTTCCTGTTCAGAATGAAGTAAAACGTATTGATTTTACAGAAGCTTTTCATTCTTTTGCTGTAAGTCAAGATTTACCCCCTTTTCATTTCATTTGCTCTCTTGGCTTGTTATGATTTGAATGCGTTTAATGCTCATTTTTACAGTACAGCTTGCATTTTACCTTGTCATCATTTCTACCCTACGGTTATGTTTAAGTCCTTTTTCTGATTCTTTATTATACAGCAACACATTTGTTAATTCAAATCACATTTATTGCTGGTCTTGCATGGTCACATTCTGTATATTCTCGCTGTTTACACCTCTTGTACTCCTTATCTGGCTAATAGTACAGTGTATATTTCTGTTGCTGTACATATGCATGAACCATACAACAATTATTCAGTTCATGTACTTCAGTAACTCCTAACATAGGTTTTATCCATATAACAATTGTTTTGTTAGTTTATATTTGAATTCTATAATATACTTTGGAATTAGAAATGCCCTCACTAGCTATAGCATATCTCAAGTTGAGATCCTCATAGTTTGGTAGATTTGGTGGAGGAACTCCATTGGCCTACACACGACCTTAATCTTACTCCTATCAAACTCTTTTGCATTTTGCAACATTACTACTATCTATGATACATTTATCTAAATGCTCAACAAGATTTGAAATAGAAAACAATGCAAATTAGAAAAAAAAATAGGTTTCATTTCCTATACACAGTTTCGATGTGTAATTATATATTTATCTACGTTACAAACTTTATAAAGTGCCCTAAAAGCAAGCTTGTTTGCCCTCACAGACAAAAGATGACACGGCCTACACTCCCGTCAGCAACAAATCAGACGAGTCACCTGAAGCACACAGCAACCAGCAAATGAAGAACGGCTCGTACATCGCCATGTCGCCAGTGGAAGCTCAGAAGTGTTGATGAAAATCGACGTGTTAGGACGTTTCTTTCCACTACTCACTTTTTTTTTCACTGTGCAACACGTTTAGAGGGGGTCAGCTGCTGGAAACCATGGTCAACCAACCTGCCACTCGTTTCTGTGGCCGTTGACAAAACTCTCCCTCTTTCCTGCTGACTCTATCACGGTCTAAACATGGCCTTCTCTACCTGCCATATTTTTTAACACGCAAAAATAATGTCTTACTCAAAACACAGTGCTGTTTTGCCGTCATTTCTTCTGCTGTCGACTAGACATGAACCGAAACCACCTGCTAGCCTTTTTTTAAAGGCCATGCCCGTGCATGCTCCTCTAACAAAGGGCTGAAACCATGACGAGTGTATATCCAGGCTGCTGTCCTACGGCAAGCAGGCGCCACCTTAAACTTCAGTGTTTGCTCGATGGCCAACGTTCTTTATGTGTATGAATGAATCGTCACACTACTGTAACGGCGCCTGTCTCAGATTTTCACCGACGCCATAATCCTATCATTTTGAAAGAACGCGGCCAATTTGCCTTCTTAAGTATTTCAAAGGATGAGCGGAAGTCCAGTGCGGTTGTGGTCGTAGGTCTTGAACGGTGGTGTTTTGGTGTGTGCATTGTGCCTGAGCTTGGTGTTGTATTTGTATGTAAGGGGTAAGGCAAACATGTCCATGCTTGCATATCTTTTAATCAAACTGCTGTGAATTGTTTGGGAAGGGCGGCGTGCTCTGACGCAGTAGCCTGACTAGAATCAGTCACTAGAAGTCTTGAAAATTTTGCCCCGTCCTTACTTGCTAAGTGCCATTAAGGGGTCGGAATCAGGCATGAGTGGCTGTGTTTAAAATCACATGCCGCATATTGCAGTAACACTGCAAAAAGCCAGCTACACGTGCAGAATAATGCAGTAGGCTGGATTATAACACAAGGTTGGTGGTGGGGTATCGGGGTGTTGAGTTGGCACAGCTCAAGGGTTTTGGGGGTCTGGGTTGAATAAAATAAAACTCAAAGTTTAGCACTGGAAGATTTCTCTAGAAACCAACTTGGTTAAGAGAAAATGGGAGCATATTGACTACATAAAAATTACCCCCCTTTCCAGATGTGACCTTGTTTGATGGGTTGACACCTTTCCTAGGGTGTGTATTTGGCCTTGAACCTACAGTTGCGGAATATATTCCCTAATCAGGTTAAAGCAGTTACTTTAACCTGACCTTCAAGGTAGATACATAGATAAATAAACACACCTACTCTGTAGTTAAACCTGTCTTAAGTTATCAGTTCATCTCCTGGCTGTTACATTTATTTGTAGAGGACGTTTGTCGCCAGATATGATTGAAGTACATGAATGAATGAAACACAATAATCTGTCCAACGGGTTGTTAAATGCATTATTTCAAAATTAGTCATCCAACTACAACCAGCCATGATATTCACATACTGCCTTCGGGTGAGATTTATCAACATCCTTATCCAGCCTGGTTAATGTAACACCTTTTTATTGCTCAAGAAAGTCTTGTATGTAGTCAAAACATCTTTACACAGACTCTTGTGTCAGTAAGGTATTCTGTCTCAGACTGAAAAAAAGCACAACAACGTTTTTTTTTTTTTTACCTTGGGCACTTTACAACTGCTTATCGGGCTAAGAACATCAGGATAGGAATGCATCTTTAAGGCAGTGGGATTGAATTGTGACGAATAACTCCTAGTTGTGACGAATAGACGTACGACAACAAAAAATTGAAGTAGGCATTGAAAAGCCCCTACATTTATGTGCACTTTTTATAAAAGTTCTGCACACTTTATTTCAATGCAGCAGTCTTTACTTGGATTTCACAACCGTGCCCTGGTTTAGTTCTGTGTTATATTTCTTCCAACAATTAGTATCAGCGGGATTCCTTAATTCCAGCACCGATTACAACTGCTTCACCCTCCTACTAAACATGAAAGTTTTGGAACCCTGCAAGACTTTGGTCTAGAATTGAGGAACCCGCCAAACAGTGTTGTATTATTTTGAGACCATGATCATTTCTTAAATGTTTGCACTTTGTGTTTGGGGCACTTTTCAGGACCGTACCATTTCATGCCAAACACTTGATTCGACCATGAATTAACAATAAGCTCATTTTGCTGAGACTCTTAACTGTCAAGGTCTCCGCTGATTATTGTAGTAGCAAATGTCCGTGACCAGTGTGTGTGTCTTGAAATGAGAGTTGATGGCTATTTAGAACTGGAATATGTGTGCATACCAAGTATACTGAGTATCAAAGTAAGGTGTGAAAGAAGCAACTGGAAAATTTTGTAACTAACTCATCAAACCTTTAGCTAGCGTTGGCTAAATGATTTGCGTAACGAGTGCTAGCGTGGCTTGCTTGTAGCCCATTGGCATTTGTTAATACACACAGAAGGTTGCTGTCACACCTGCTGGGCTACATCAGTGGAACGTTCTACAAGTTCTGACTTTTGAGCTTTTCAACTTGAGCCATTTTTTTAAACAGAACATTTGAGCCCGGATTTCTTTTTGTCCAACTCAATGTACACTCTACCAAAGATAACCTTATAGATTAAGCTGCCCCATTTGTTTACTTTCACAGATACAGCTCTAGTGCCATCGATTTTTCACATTTACAGCCATGTTACAGCTCAAGAACTTTATCCACAGGTGCAAAGGTCAAAAAAGTGGAAAAGAATTCAAGTATTTTCCAAAAAACTGAGTTTACTAGTGTTTAACAAGTGTTGTTACAACAAATTAGGGACACTCAGTATTCTGTATTGATGCAGCAATTTATTCTGTAAAGAATTGTCTATGGAGATCTGCATTTTGCATCTACATATTTATGTAGCCATTCGTTTAACTGTATGTATGTACATTATCTAGAAATTGTAAAATATTAGTTCTTTCATTTCTGTTCTGTATTTGATACTAATTTTCTAACCTAAAAGCAAAACACAGATTTTTTTCCCCTTTTTCCTTGAAATTTTGTTCTACAGTTGATGTTAAACTGTGTGTGTATGGTTTGTAAGGTTAGTGGCAGTAATTAAGAAAGTTTGTGATGTGTGAAAAACCTCCAGTGCCACAAGTTCTTTAATAGCCAGAGCCACATGTTTTTCCTTTAATTATTATTATTATTATTATTTTATACACCAATGTGGCGCATTGGGAAGGCTGATTATCTTTGATTTTGGTTGAAAGACTTTGACTTGGTGCTACATCAGACATTAAAGTTTCTACAACAAACCTTAACCTTAGGTGAATGACGCCCTCCTTCAGACTCTAGTGCCATATCATCCTGGGTCACTCAGTTTAGACACATTTGAAACACTTTAGCAGTTTGTGTCCCCTTTTGCATTTCAGTGAAGCCTCACCATGATTAGGAAGGTTTAGATCATTTTATGTTCACCTCAGAGGCTTGTTGAATTTTTGCTGCTGAAAATGACAATCCCCACATTAGTAGGTGCAACATTTCTTTAAATGTAATAACCTGACTTTGAATTTACACTGCACAAATATTTCTGCAATACTTTTTTGTAAACATTTTTAGTGTTCTTTGCAAAAAATAAAGTTTATTGCAAAATGACAGACAGTTTGTGATTCTTTTCATTGATGTATTTGACATTTTATTTTGACTTTATTATATTGAAGGTTAGTTTTAATTTATATTGCAGATAGAGCAAACATGATTGCACATTTTACCCATTGTCTCTTCTGCTTTGATTGAACAAAAACTAGTCAGAAGTAATCCAGTGTGAATAAAAGGGAATTTTCACTATTTTATTTATTCAGATCAGATCTCAAAGTTATCCCTTGATTTACATGGATTGAAAAGAACAATATTTAAATTGGTTTTTTGTGCTGTGCTTATCAAATGTGTGTAATCTATAAGGCATTTAATGTTAAGCATCTAAATACAGTCTCCACTTTTGTTAGTTTTTAATTTCACAGTGTACCATTTACAAAATAAGATAGGCCAATAGGCTTACTATCTTGTTTGATCTATAGTATTGACCCCATATCAATGACAATTATCGAACTTAAGTAAACTGTTTCCATTGTATTTAGTGTTGTGTGCTTATGTATAACTAATGTCACCTTAAGTAATCAATCCTGTGCTGAAGCTGACTTACAATTTTCAGAGTATAAGTCCATGTCTTCTCAAAGGCCTACAAAAGACTTGACTCTTCCCAGTTGTATACTAATAAATGTAAAGGCCTGTGCTTCCTATTATGGACAAACTACAAAAAAGCATGAACCGTCCCCCCTTTCTATTGCTAGAAGTTAAAAAAACCCCTGAGTTTCTAGTGTTATTTACCCTTCTGAATGTCCTTGATTTGCTTCCCAGAAATCTGGTCAGCTTATTTTAAAATCCACATAACAGAATGTGCAATAGTCAAACGGTCTACTTTCTAAAACTTACCCCTAGTCAAGTTAAAGCATAGATGAAGATGGCCGAACAGACACAGTCTTCGGGTTCTCTGTGCTTGGTCAGGAACGTGAACAGCAAATGTATCATTTAGGACAGGCCGATATGCCTGCTGACCTTGAAAGGAAACAAAAAGATCTTACTGACCTTGCAACAGATGTGATTCAGATGTGTCACCTTGTGCATGGGTGTAGATCTCACCTTGAACTTGACAAAGCCTCTTGTAGTGTGAGCAATGACAGTAAGTCTCTGGACTGGATCCAGCGACTGCTGGAACATCAAGGTTATTCAAACATTTAAACACTGTTTTAGATCAGGATTTTCCTACTTTGGTTCACTACTGTACTAGTTCAATACTGTATTAATAGTTAAATAAACGATTCTATACTTTCTATACGTAACCACGAAACACACTTGTACACGAGTGCCCCCTTGTGGTGTCTCCCTACAACTGCTTCAGGCGTTTGTTTTCGAGGTTCGCCGAACCTCTATCGTGATCCAAGCTTCTATCATGAACAAGTTGTTAACACTTAATGCTTAACTTTTAATCAATGTAATAGAAATACAAAAGTGATAATATTTTGTGAAATGATAAAGTCTTTTTTGAAAAAAAAAAACAAAAACAAAAAACTTTGAGCTACAGCACCACCTATTAGTAATATAGTGTAATTACGCTACTTTCTCCTTGAACAGAAAATTAACTTTTTTGTTTTTCTTTATTTCCCAAAATGATGTTGTTGCTAGTTCACATTCACAGTCCACATCCACATTACACATCAACTACCAACCTGGTATGTTGAGTCACTATGTTTCCTTTTGAAACGTGTGTGCCGAAAGGATGGTTTAAGGGCTTTGCTTGGGGGTCCAGCAGTGACATTCTGAAAGTGGTGGGACTTGAGTCGGCAATCTGTCCCCTGATTTCAAGTCAAGTACCTTTACAAGTTAACCAACACTCTACTAAACACTGTACTGCCACTGTACATGAGGGTAAGTATATTTGTGCCATACAAACAAAATAAATTAATAGGATGGCTCATTTTAGTAATGACACAAGCTTGGTTAACAAATATTAACAATGTATTAACTAAAAGGTACCTAATAGTACGACTAGAAAAGCAAACAAATGAACAAACAAAGCTACATTGATTTTTAAACAATTCTGATAAACAACTTTAATAAAAAATAGTGAGAACAAAAAGCCTTTACATATGCTTTGAAATGTAGACACAAGCACAATGTTAAAACTGTTATTAATACTTTATATTTGTCTAGGTCAGTAGAGAAATTACAGATATTGTTTACCATATGCAGCTAGAATAGCAGGGTTTCTATTATCATCTCCTGGCATAGAGCACAATTTGATGTTTGGGTCTCTATCTATGTTATTTTCTCATCAAATAATTTGCCAGTGGTTTGATTGGTTCCTCTGATGTGTGAATTAGTGCATCAATTAGTGATGCTTAAGAGGTCAAACATTTAAAGCCAGCCTGCACTCAGCTATAAATGCCTCTCCAGGTTTGGTGGTGGTGAACACAACACTGGTGAGGATAAAGGACCCATCTTTGCCCCTTTACGCAAATCATCTTACCTTGATAGTACAATTCAAGGAAAACTCCAGAAAAGTACCTAAACTTTATCCTGAATTTTGCAAATCATAACAACACGGGTAAAATGTTGGGGATCAATAAGACAATGATTTAACATGGTTACATCTATTGAGGTGGAGTAAGGGATAAACTTTCTTCCTCTGTGATTTGTGTGGTTTCTTCTTTCTGGAGAAGATTCTGTTAAACTGGTTCATGCATAAACAAGCTTTTGCCACTTTCAAGCATGTTCCTATCCACCAATCGAAAAGACTCCATGAACTCATCAATGTCAATGCAGCCATCTTTGTTCATGTCAGTGCTAACCACCAGTTTGTCAATGGCTTCATCCAAAATCTCTATTTTTAAATAAGCACCAAGCAATTTCCATGTCTGATGGAAGTCCTCGAAAGAAATAACACCTGAAAGTGAACATAATAAAGAAAAACTTACAAAGTACTTAAACTTGAATTGTTACAAAAGCAGACAAAAAGATGTTATGTAGATAATGATGATACATATAGTCAGTACACACTGGTGCTATCGTACCAGAGTTGTCTGAGTCCACAATTCTAAAGATGGTCTCCAAAGTGGAGCGATGTCTATAAAGCGTGTCCAACAGCGTCTGCTCAATGCGCTGCACACAGGAATCAAACAGGTTGGAAATATGGCATACATATTTTTAAATGTAAGTGTTTGCTCACCTCACAACTTGATTTTCTGATGGCAAGGCTGTGGAACCAGATGTTGTAGTCCAGCATGTTATCAGTGGTAGTGGTGAGGAGCTGAGATTGCAGCATTCTCCAGGGCAGATCAAGGTGCAGCACCTTACCAACAACACTGCCCCAGTCATCCAGAGAAATTAGTCCTGAGAGCAGAACAAGATAAATGAAAGAGCTACTCTTCTTAGCTTGTCTAATCGGTTATGAAAACACTGATTTTTACGACTGATTTATATCTTGTTCCTATATCCTATTTATAAGGTGTTCAGTTCATCAGTTCAGTTCATTTTTTTCAATTCCTTATCCTAACTAGGGTCGGGGAGGGGTGCTGGAGCAAGGCACATGGTAACACCCTGGATGGGGTGCCAGTCCATCGCAGGTACACACAGGACGATTCAGTGTCTCCAATTAACCTGGTAACATGTCTTTGGACTGTGGAAGGAAATCGGAGTACCCAGAGGAAACCCACGCGGACACGGGGAGGACATGCAAACTCAGCACAGAAAGGACTTAGATCGCCTCACCCGGGGATCGAACCCAGGACCTTCTCGCTGTCAGGCGACAGTGCTACCCACTAAGCCAC
>JAYDZG010000022.1:5853855-5865693 GCA_034509265.1 Microcambeva bendego
TTAGGGTCGGGGAGGGGTGCTGGAGCCTATCCCAGCTCTTCAACGGGCGCAAGGCACATGGTAACACCCTGGACGGGGCGCCAGTCCATCGCTTATTCACTAAAACAGATTTAGATGTATTTATAAAAAAATATTGTAGATATAATCAATTTTAAAATTGTTAAAATTATTCTTACAGAATATGGGATTCATATAAAGTGCATTTGGGATTTTTTACCAAGAAAACCTAATCAAAATATCTAACAAGACCATGTGTTATAATTATTGTAGACTCTGCATCCCTTTGTCAATGAAACACCACTGAGTTGTCTTGGAAAGGAATCGGAGATCACTAATCAAATTTCCCTGGATCATCCAAGCTACTAGTTACGAATTTATGGTCTCTGTCTTAGCTCAAAACACATATTTAAATTGGGTGACATTGTCTGGTATACCAAATGGCTTTTTAAAAGTTTCATTTGCTTAAAAAATACATTTTCAGTTATATTTTAAATTAACACAGTGTTATTTTGTGAGGACAATCTAATTAATAGGTCCATCATTCTTACCTGTTTGTTAAAGCTTACTGTTCTACTGCTGTAACCATTAAAAATACATACACCAAAGGCCACTTGTGACATAATTACAGCCAAGCATAAAACTAATTAATAATTCCTTACCAAGCTCTCCTCCGGATATCGAGAAGTCCCGTGACAGAAGTGTCCACTTTTGGATCCTCTGAGCATTGGATGTGGACTTGGCATTAACCCTGTCCACACCCATCTGGATGGCTTTGTAAATGGCAGGCTCCTTGTTGCCTACGATTTCTGAAACCTTGGTGGTAATGACACCATGATCTCTGCAAAAGTCAACTGCTAGAGGAGTAAGCTCATCAGTAGGGTCTCCATTGTCATCAACCTTACACTGGTGGTTACAAAAGGGATTTGTTACACATAGGCTGTCTTTGGTATTCAGAACCATATTGTACTTAGCTGAATAGTATGTCAAATGAATATAGTGCCAGTGTTGTTGAAATCACTGGCCCTTTGTGAAGTACAATTCAGTTATTTGCCGTCTTTTCACTATAGCAAAGTGCAGGCCACTACTACTTAGCTAAAATACTACCACTAGAACAGCTAGTAGGCCAACTAAATGCTAATAAACAAGATTCCAAGCTTCTTTAAAAAATTGTATAGCACATTCAGTATAAATATTTGGGTGTTTGTTTGTTTATTAGGATTTTAACGTCATGTTTTACACTTTGGTTACATTCATGACTGGGAAAGGTTCATTGCACAAGTTTAATCACTTCACAAGGTTATATCAAACAGTCATGGACAGTGTTGTATCTCCAATTCACCACAATTGCATGCAGAAATGAAGAGAACATGCAAACACACAAAAAGAACCCAGGCCGCTCCACCTAGGGATAGAACCCAGGACCTTCTTGCTGTGAGGTGGCAGTGCTATACACTTAGCCACTGTGCCGCCCTGCAGATATGTGGATCTTTAAGCAGAGCATGATCAGTTCATCTTTCATCAGTTTATTATCCCAATTAGGGCTGAAGAGGGGTGCTGGAGCCTATCCCAGCTCTTCAATGGGCACAAGGCTCACGGTAACACCATGGATGGGGTGCCAGTCAATCACAGGTACCTACAGGACCATTCAGTGTCTCAAATCGACCTGGTAGCATGTCTTTGGACTGTGGGAGGAAACCGGAGTACCCGAAGGAAACCCACGGGGAGAACATGCAAACTCCACACAGAAAGGACCTAGATCGCTCCACACGGGGGATCGACCTTCTTTTTGTGAGGAATGCCAAAAGGAATGCTAAAAGACTAGATTAAGATAACAGAAAGCCCTTTGCTCTTTAATAGAGCCAGACATGTTTTTTTAAAGACCACTTGTTTAGTGGCATAAGAGCCAAAACAACAGTGCTTGAGTTCTAGGAGGTTGAATCCCGGGCTGCAGTCAGAAATAGAACTGTGAACCTATCGAAACCTGGCCATGTCTGGAACACAAATGAGTGTACCCTTAGTGCCGGTGCCAATCCCGGATAAACAGAGGAGTTGCATCAGTAAGGGCATCTGTCATACAAAACTGTGCCAAATTAGATATGTGGAAAAGGACCTGCTGTGGCAACCATTAACTTCTTAAAAAGAATGTATTACTTACTAAAGAAATAGTTCAAAACTAGAACTAGAGCAGCATTATGAAATAAAGAGTTTAACAAGGAAGAGTTAATAGATGACTGTAAACCAGATCTGATCTTCAAATGAAATAAGCCGAATTTACTATCTGCTAAATCATTTGATATTACAAAAATAATTTGATATTTCTTACTTTGAGAGTAAGAAGCATAGAAAGGAATTTCTTTTTGTCTCCCACCAACATAGCACTGCTAATAATAGGCACTTCTTCCTTAATGGCATCCTCAATTGGGACTGGGGGGATGTTCTCTCCTCCTGCAGTAATGATTAGCTCTGTAAAAAAGCATATTTTTTTAAATTGGTTTAATATTTACTTGTTGGCAGACAAAAATGGCTTGTCAGAAAAGTCAAGAATAGACAGGGTGTGGGGTCTCAACATTCTGTTGGGACTTGGAGATCCGACGCGACCGCGACATTAAAATGTACTAGTTCAGGGTAAAACTACTATGATCACATTTACCTTTTATTCTGCCCGTAATAAAAAGGAAGCCATTCTCATCATGTTTTCCTAGATCTCCCGAGTGGAGCCAGCCTTCAGAATCCAGGGCCTCCTTAGTCTTATCTGGCATATTTAGGTAGCCCATGAAGACATGTCTACCCCAGAAACACACTTCTCCATTGCCCTGTTCATCTGGCTTGTCCAACTTTGTTCTGCAGCCTGGTATCACCTTGCCACAACTGGGGGAAAGAAATACTTAGATCATAAATAAACACTCTGGAGTTTCTATTTTAGACAGTTAAATATTATACAAATGAAGTGTAATGAAATATTAGTCCTTTACACTGCTGTGGTGAAACTTCTCAGGCATGAACTGGTTGTTTCAGGCCTTGCACAACATATCTACCCATTTTTTTTACCAATAGTAAAACAACATTAATTAAATCTCTTTAAAATCTCTATATATTCAGCATTTGAATCACTATTTAACCCTCACAATTTTTTTCTTTTGATTGACCTAAAGTCCTTTGGCTGACATCAGACAACTTTAAGGCACCTACTAGGTTTCATTTTTTAGATAATAATACTTATGTATGTATGTATGTATGTATGTATGTATATCATACTGCTCCAAATGCATTTATATATTTCTGAGGGGGGGGGAAACAATAAAGTTAATTAAATAATAGTAATTTTTAAAAATACAGCTGACCTCATTATGCGAAAATTTTCAGACCAGGACATTGTATGAGGGCCTGTGCTCTCGCTCATGCCATAGACCTCAAACACTGGAATGTTTAGACTCATAAAGTATTCAAGTGTCTCCTTGGTAATTGGCGCTGCTCCTGTTATGCATTGTTTGCATCGATCCAGCCCAAGTCCAGCACGAACTCTCTTGAACACCAGATTATTAGCTAGCATGAAGCCCCAGGGTACAGTAGGATCTCTGAGAAAGTGTAGAACAAAGTCTAATAGATAATGATCTCATGTATATATCAAATATCAATAAAAAGAATAATTAAGCAAGACATACTTGTTCATGGCATTGTAGCTGGCCTGGAGTCCTACAGTTTTGGCCCAGTCTGCAATTATCTTTTTGAGGCCTGAAGATTTTGCACCAATTGATTTCATTGCTTCCTGCATTTTCTCCCAAACACGGGGAACCCCCAAGAAGGTTGTGGGCCGAACCTCTCTCAGAGTGTTGGCTAATGAACCCTGCAAAAGAATATCAGTTAGATCTTATAGTGAAGGGTGAGATAGTGAAGAATGTTGGGATAGAAAAGGATGAGGGTTGTGTGTGTGGATGAATCAATGGACAAATAAATGGTTGGTTGAAGCTTATGAGTAAATGGAAAGATAATAGGATGAATTTTTTATTTGAATTCATGAATGATAGAGTAAATTAACTGATGAAGGGAAGGTAAATTGATGTGTTTATACTTTAAAGGTACAGCATGTGGAAGATTTGGATCGATAAGTGGCTTAGTGTGTTAATAGGAGGACAAATGTGTGGTTGGGCCAATGTTTAAATGTGTGAGTAGATCGGCGAGTAATGTGGATGCATGGACAGTCATAAAGAAACAGGCAAATGTTATTTGCTGGATATTTGCTGCGATTGGTAAATTGACAAAATAATGGATGATATATACATATATACTGTATGTGTAGGAAGGTAGATGCATTTTGATTGTCATGTAGATTTAATAGTATATCATGGTATTAAATATTTAATTTATCGTATCTTTTTCCTTTGAAATCATTATATCTGCCAATTAAATACATTTATAAATCTAACCTTTAATGCATCTGGTTCTGCAAAGTAGGTGGTTGCAGCAAATTTCATGGAGACCCACATGTCATTGACCTGAGCTGCCACGTGACTGAGGGGCAGATAGCTCACCACACTATCCTCTCCCGTTCCTAGACTGATCGCTGAACCAGCACCTTTGGCAATCCACGTAATCTAGGAAAAGAATGCAAATTTTAATCCAATTTAAGCTATTATTAATGCATTATTAAAATTGCAATTCACTTGAATTCATCTAACAGAAAAAAACAATGATGTGTGGAATGACAATGTCCTTTTTTGAAAGCAGTCAAGAAATGACTTACATTGTCATGACTAAGCATGACACCTTTAGGGTTGCCTGTGGTTCCAGAGGTATAGATAAGGCTGCAGCATTCATTTGCATTTTGACATTCAATGATTGCATCTAGTTGTGCATCTGGGACATCTTCCCCAAGCTTCATGAACTCAGCCCACTGCAAAACAGAAGGTATTTAACCTACATGTATTTACTTTTGTACTGTCAACTTAACTTTTCCTAAAACAACTACTCTATTGTAGTCATAAAAACAGTTAAATAAAAAGTTTGTCAGACCTCAATGAAAATTAGTTTGACTATACAACATAATTATGACATCATAAAATAAAATAAAAAACTATTAATAAACTATATCAAAATTATTTACGAATGCCCAGTTCCCTAACAACTCTTTTTGTAGAATTATTAAACTGTAACAAAGTACTGACTTTAGGGGGTGAATAGTTGCACACTGAAGTTTTCTGTTATTTTGTCCTATTTGTTGTCTGCTTCACAATAAAAAAAATGAATAGTCAGACTTACCGTATATGTGTCTGGATTCTTTATCTTCAGTTCACCCTTGTACTGTACTATAGCTCTCAAATATGGTAGCTGATCTTTAATCTGAATTAGAAATAAATACAGGCAGTAATTTTAATTTCCTTATTTAGATGTCACATTACATTTATGTTGTTTTCATTTCTATATTTTGTACAGATTTTCTTTAATTTGGCCATAACAAGCCCCATTACAAAATTAATAGAGCAGTATTTTTTATTCTTCTGATATTTGACACAGTGTAACACCAGATCCAAGAGACAACAATAAAATATTTCTTTAAGAAAATGTTTTACGTGGCCCAGGCTAAACAAATGAAGATGTCAGGGAGTATTCAACCACTGAGCAAAAGAGTTTAACTTGCTTATCAACAGCATATAAGCTCTCAAAGCTGCTCATGTGTTTAAGGAAGAGACGTTGGTTAAATACCAGAAGGATCTTTGAAAGCTGTTTATCATTTTCAACAACCAGCACATTGGCTTTACAGTTTTCTGCCACATACTGACATGCTTCTGGAGAGTTTGTCGTGTAGATTCCGGTGGCAAGGCCTCTGATGAACAAACACAAATCAGTTATTAGATCTTACAGGATTTATATTCACGCATCGTGCTTCCTAGCTGATATTTTACAAGTCGCTGTAGATGTATAAACACACACAGAACAGTTTAACAGTGTGTGAAAAAGAAAAAAAAACAGTACCCTGCCATGATGCACCCAATATCTGCGATGTACCACTCAGGAGAATTGAATCCAAGAATACCAACTCCATGGAAACGCTCCAGCCCTAACTGCACAAACAAAAAGATGCATAAGTGTTCCCACAGAAGTATAGCCCAAATCACTGGGCAACGGTGGAAATACCTGAGTGCATATCTTTGGACTGTGGAGAGAAAAGAGAGCTTCTGAAGGAAACCCACACAGAAACAGGGAGAACAAGCAAACTCCACAATGAATGGATCACTCCACCTGGGAATCACACCCAGCCCTGCTGTGAGGGAACAATAATACCAACCAAGCCATAGTGCTGCCCTTGTTCATGTTCTTAGTGTTAGATGAGCACTGTGAAAACAAAAATCTTTCCCTGTGATGCTTCCTTATTCCTTTCCATCTGATTCTAAATAAACAACCCTGTGACAGTTTATGACACAGACACAGTTTATCTCAAAGGCATCTCTGACTTTTACAAACGAACATGAAATGAAACAAATTCCAAAATCTAAAGTGTCTAGAAAAAAATAGAACTGAAGTGGCTGATGTGTACTTAAATAACTAACAAATAACTATTTTTTTTAACAATAAACATATGTCATTTATAATGATGCATTGCGTTTGATAGATAAAAGATACAAGATAAAAACATTAGGGTTTGAACGAGTTTGACAAGGGCCAAATTGTGATGCTCAGTATCTATTAAATGTCCAAGGAAGGAACAGTGGTACAGTGGCAACAGTGTCATGGGTCCCTAACGGCTCATTAATGCACATGTATGATGCATTTGCACCTGTATGATGCATTACATCAGGTTTGTAATGCCTAGTCGGTTTTAGATTATCACATTTAATAGTAAATAAAAGGGTTATTTGTATTGGCATTTTGTAAAACCTGTTTTGCAGAATACCATTGTCTTTTTCAGTGAAATGAATGTAAATTGGTTTCAAGTGGTGAGTCCATGCAGATGTGAATCACATCATTCAGTCAAAAAGCAACCCTTGCAGGTATACTTGCAGTAGCACAAAATAACTTTTTCTTCCTCTGATAGCTTTTAATATAAGCTACATTTTACTATCATGCTAGTTTAAATTAATAAAAGAGATTGCTGCCTTGATCGATTTTATTTAAATCATTTAATCATACCTTCTTTCACTGGAGTCCGTTTTTGGGGGATGAAGGTCTACCATATGCTTTTAGTTTTAAACGTTTTAGTCATAATCTTTGCAATTCTACTGACCTTTTTTAAAATATTACATTTACAAGGAAACCATGCGGAGCGAAAAGACCAGCATCATCTCAATATGATCTTACCTTGAGAAACCCTTTTGCTGCGACCCGGCACTGTTGTTGGTATTCCTTATAAGTCAGAGTCACCCAGGCTCCATTTTTCTTATAGCAGAGAGCTGGATGATCTCCAAACTTGTCCACTGTTTGCTGCAACATCTGGTGGATGGTAAGCGGAGGCTCCGATCCTGGACCCGATTCACTCATTCTTAGCTTCACTGCCTTATCCCTTGCTGTGCTCCAGTACTGGTCAGCTGGAGCCAGATGCACTTCAGCAGGCCATGGGATAGATTCTTCCTCTTGAGTTTCAGAGCAGAGGGGGCAGAAGGTTGACATTGTTTGCAGAGTTCTTAAAATAGCATAAATACACGAACAAGATGGTCTGGTGTCTTGTGTGTATCATGCAGTACTGAAGATGACGGGGAAGTAAGCAGCAGTTTAGGTTACAGGAAGGGTTTAAAATGTTGGTGTCTATTATTAAGTGCCCAAAGTAAACAAACCAGTCTGGTCACTTCAGACGCTTCAAGCAAGGTACATAAAAGGTAATAGTTTTAGTTTTGAAACATTTTAATGTCCTACATAAGATGGGCAATGATAGTAATTATAAGTATGAAAGTGACATAAGAACTATTGCTTATAATTTATGTGTTATATATGCATGATAAAGAGATAAATGTGACTCATTAGATTTTTATGTTACCTGAAACGTGTGTGATTTTAACTGTAGTTCCATCGTTTGCAGTTTTCTCGAAACTCTTCACAGATGCTGTGCTGGTTTTTATCTCCCCTGGAACTTCTGCAGTCGGACTGTCAATCCCAGAATCGTCTCCCAAGGAGAGATTTTGAGTCTTGGCCAAAATGGAACCCATATTATCATTTCCAATTAATGTCTTTGCACAGCTGCCATTTAGTTGTGCTTTGGAGCGCTGGTTTTCCTCTTCGTGATTGCTTTTCCCGAAACTAGCATATAAGCAAGAACACAAACACGAAGTTCAATTGAAATCCAACACTTGATGCCTAATCTGTTCCCTTTCATTGTAACGAAGGAGCTGTAAAGAATACAAAGCCTTAATATTATGCAGGTGTACATACCTCAGTGCATTATTGTCCAAGGTGGGAATTCCATTGGAACTGCTGTGCTGTCCATGGTCACTCAAAGACATTTTAAGTTATTTTCAAAAACCTTAAAAATGAACTAATAAATATTATTATAAAACAGAATTGAATATTTGCAATACAGCCTGATATTAAATCTTATGGATTTTAAGGCTACAGTCACCAGTCATATCTAATCTAGACACAGCACTAGTTGCGTTCACTTTATTTGTAGCCTTTTATCACATTATATTGTTGCAACACACTGAAGGTTTGTTAACTGAACCAGTAATGAGCCAGAAACATGTGAGTGATGAAAGCTAAAAGCTGGCACATTGCACTATAGTGGCAACAGTCAGCCTTTCACCTATATTAGTTCACTAACCTATCAATAATAACAGTAATGCAAATGTTACTGACTTACTTGAGAGTAGACATAGATTTGCACATGGATAGTCCAGACACAAAAACTATAAACTGCGGATGCCCCCTAGTGTTCTAAATATTTTCCTTACAGTACGTTTCAATCACTGTTTAATTTTAATGCTCTATTAACTGTAAAGCTACAGTCTTTAATGGTGTTTAGTGGTAGAGCATCACGTTCATTTAATCCTAATATGCTTTCATTAAACGGTTACATTGTAATATTTATACAATCTACTGATATAAAACACAATTAATCTGAAATCTGATGCTGTATCACTGAGAAAAAACATAATTGGGCCAAATCTATTAAATGCAAACTGTTTACCTCCTATATGCTCGACATTATTAAAACCTGCCCCTAATTTACAATATGTATAAATATAAATCAGGTACACTCCAACTACAAAAAATAGTACTGGGTGATTTTAAATGCAAATGGTTAAAAAAATCATTTAAATGGTTAAATACACCGAGCAACGGAATTATACAGTAAAATAATACAATAAAATTATGACTTCAACTGCAAATAGCAGTTTTCCCAGTGAGTCTTTAACCTACGTCAGCATCACCAATGTCAGAGAGCTAAAGGACAAAGTTTATCATTACAACACTGGTGTGGCAACATCGAAGTGTGCTCTAAAATGAACTTGCACACAAATCAGGAACACCCTGCATGTCATATAATGTAATGTATGGGGCAAAGTTAGAACTAACTAGTACTTTCTGATGATAGAAGTCACTATTGTGTAAAATATTTAAAAATCACTCGTAAGTATATTACCATTCACAACTAAAATTGAACATATACAGTTCATTAAAAAAAGTAAGATTTCTTTATAGAACCGGGCAGTATGTCACTACATTTTTATTTATTTATTGCATTTAGTGGACGCTTTTTTGCTAAGCTTACAGTACTGTGACAGTATACATTCTAACCAATTGACTGTAAAGGACCTTAATTTCTCAGGGCCCCCAACAGTGGCAACCTTGCAGGAATGGGTGTTGATCCGAAAACCTTCAGATTACTAATCTAATATCTTATCCTACCACTACCCTACTGATGTAGAACAGCCATCCTCATAGTTATCAAGCCAAAGTGCAACCAGGTTAGTGATCCTGATTTGTGATCCGATATATATATATATATAGTTGGTCATACATAAAATATAGAAATACAATTAACAAAATATACTATAATAGTAATATAGAATAGAAAAAAGTAGAAAAGCTAACATTACAAAATTTAATAGAATATATATACATATATATATATATGTCACTATTGTTATTACCAACCCAATCAATCAGTATGAATTTTATTTCAAACGACATTAATTTTACATGTAATGGTCGTAAATATATGTATACTTTCACTAACATATCACGATCTAAAATATTCATATAAAATAAGAATACTTACAAGTCTTTTTTTGCTTGTAAGTTGTTTTTTTCGGTGTCTCCAGGTTGCTCAGCAATTAGCAGCACATATCATCTAGTACACAGTGCGCGTTACCTGTCTTTCTGTTCACGCGCTCGGGCGCTGCGCGGTGGCACGTGACCTGATTGCACACGCAGGTTGTGGAACACCATAAATCTCTATTGTTTTCAATTGGTCACGTGAGCGCAGGTGACGGTCGCGCGCCAAACGCGGTTTCCGTCGTTGCTGGAGTAACGTTTCGTTAGAGATGTGGACTCCTAGTGGAGGAGAAAATGCGTCGTCTTGGTCTGCTCGTTACAAAACGTGATCCTAACTGAAATAAAATATATTAATTTATTTACATACAGAATCTAAAGTAAAGGTTGGGATTTACTGCCATTTACTGCCATTAGATCAGTAAATTGGGGGATATTGGTATTAACATTGCTCTGGATTCGTGTTCTTTATAGAACAGCTTTTTTCTCATTTTTTCTAAATCGGTTTTCTCCAGGGAAGCAACTTAATTACTTGAGTTGTTGGTGAAATTCTGTCACAAAGCCAAGATAATTCACAGAGCTCTTTGGTATTTACAGCATGAATCCTGCATTTATATTGAATTTATATGAATACAATACCATTTACAAAACCCAAAGCAATAACAATTAAAATGTCATTATATTATATTGCTTTTTTACAATGCAAGTGTGCTATCAAAAAATATCAGAAATTATCTAAATGCTTACTCAGAGGTGTACAGAATGATAATTACACAACTCAATCAATGTGCAATGTTGTGGAAGATAATAAAACCTGCCATAAAGTAATCTTGGGCTGATAAAATTGTTGGCACATTTTTATTGGATGATAATGGATTAGTTTGTCTTATCTGCTCAGAGGTAAGGGAAAAAACTCTTTAAGGTGTTGGCAAAAAGTTACCGGGCTTCCGGTTTGCGTTCCATAGAGGTGACAGTACTACAATCATGATATTTATTGCATACAATGATTTTAAAAATCAAGTCAAAATTATTGAATGGATAACGTTGATTTAGCAACTACGTTAAATTAGAGACATGGGATTTGATAAAGGTAACTGTCATGTAAGTACTGTATTCTAAATATTAAAAATGTACACTGAATATTTTTAATACTGGTTAAATCAAAATATCTGGGATTATAATTTATGCCTAATTTATCCAGTGAATCAAGGGGTCAACATCTTAACAGGATTGGCAGTCAAGCAGTGGAAACCAGGTTAAATGGGTTTTTTTGGGAGATCCACATAGTCTGTTTCATAACTGTAGAAAATAAGTTGAGGGCTTTATTATGTTATTATACCAGCATGCATCTCAGGTATTAAGTACACAAATACAAAAGTTGTATTATAAAATTATTAATATTAAGATTTTTATTAAAAAATATCAGAATTACAATCCATCCATTTGTGATAACAACATTCAATCTGCTACTATAGTCATATTGACCAATTTATTTTCAAAGTTCTCATGGTTTACATTACAAGAGGGTGATTTTAGCCTGGAGGCCATCGCATCTGTCTACCGCCGAGGACATGAATGTGCAGGTGGTATACAGACTGAGCCCCATTTTTCCCATCATTGATCACTATAATGAAAACA
>JAYDZG010000022.1:5934000-5945394 GCA_034509265.1 Microcambeva bendego
TTGTTTAAAGTTCAGTTACAACATAATGAAAGTTCTGGGACACTTCTGGATCAATAAAGTGGAAAGTACAACAAGAAAGGTGAGCTTCATAGCCTAATAACTATACCAAAGTCAAGCAAAGTAGGTGTGTCAGTATTAAATATTGTGGGGATGTTTCATCTTTCTTGCTGGAACTGACGATTTTGAATGTGTGACGAATCAGGATTAAAGAAATACCAAGTTTATTTTTAGGAGGAACGTTTTGCCTACTGTGATGAAATTCAACCCTGGTGATAATTGACTTTCTGGCAAAAAATGAGCTCAAGTCCTCTTCCAAGTCAGCCAAAGCTTGGTTAAGGAATCCGTCCTGGAATTTCCTTAAGTGGCATTCTCAGTCTCAAGATTTAAATCACACAGAAAGGTGAGATTTAAAGAAAGCACAAAAGCCATCAAATCTCTATGAGCTTTGCACCAGAGGAATGGGCCAATTTCACAAGAGAGGTCATAGAAGCTTGTAAGAGAGCATAGCTTATTAAATGATTTGAGGGCAAAAGGATATTACACCAAGTACTGCGTGAGTTATGCTGCACAAGTACATTTGGTTTATTTGTTAAAGTATTGTATAAGTAAATAATATATTTTCATATTACATACTAAATTATGCACAATAGATTGGATGTCGGCAAACACATTATCGGAAAATTCCTTAAAATAAAATTCATGAGAGCACCAAGTCTGTGTGGTTTTTAAAGTGTGGATGCAACACACTGTCAGAAAACTGGCAACTTATTTAAACCACAAATGCATTTAATTTTCCAATCTACTGATTAAATAATACATTTGCAAAACATATTTCAGTAAATAAAACATTTTCACTGCTACTTGTATGTATGAATTGTACTGGGCAGACTTAAATTTGGCTTGACTTAAATTTTGCAGACAGATTTACACCGATCTCAACAGGACTGGGCTAGTAGTGGACACCAGTAAGCCATAAACTGGTAGATGTAATTGCTATAAATGCAGGTGGCCAAATCTTTGCGATGGATTGGAGCTATGTCCAGGGGTACAGTATTACTGCTCCACCCAGTGCTTTCCCAAAAGCCAAATATGTCATTTGGTACACTGCAGCTATCATACATGTATAAAGGAAGAACAGCAGTGCCTGTTGGTTAAAAAAACCAATTCATTTTATTATTTATTTTAATAAATGGGACATTTAAGGAGAACTTGATTGTAGTTACCATTCAGGTACTACAGCAAGGATGATTGTCATAAAGCCTTGAAGAAAGCTTCAGCTATTAAACTGACTCATTTATGACATTCTCTGTATGTTTTATCATATTGAAAAGGCATGCAGTGAATGTTTTCTAACATACAGAAATTTCACAGATAAAGTGGGTAAAGTAACAAGCCAAATAACAAAGCATTTACTGCATTTATCTTTACTTAACCATGAGTGTTTAGACTGCCACTGTTCACTCTCATTTCAAGCTTGTTAATGTGTGGCTGTAAAAACACTCCATTTAGAAACTGTTAATGAACAACTGGCTTTGTGTTGGAGTGTCAGGTAATGCTTTTGTACCAGATCTTTTTTTTCCAAGCAAAAGAATGAGAGGCAAACGTCACCTCGGTGCACAATGCGTAATTGGCACTGAGTGTACAGTGGTGGATTGTAATTGCTGTGTGGCTTTAAGGGGCAGCTGCTGCTCTCAATGAAACACAGCAGCTTCAGCTTTTCTTCGTTACAATGGCCATTTTAATGGGAGCCCTGGTGTCATTCAAATTTCGTACCAAGGGATCAGAAGCTCCTCTCTCTCTCTCTCTCTCTCTCTCTGGGTGAGCTTCTTGGCATGCTTTTAAACGGGCTGCCTGCGCTCTTTACTCCTGTTGCTTGATAGCTGCTCTCATCACACCGAGCTCTCTCTTTCTCCTCCTCTCTCATCCTTTCTCACCCTCTCTCACCCTCTCTCCAGGATCCGTTTAACTCCTTGCTTTAGGACTATAACGCAATCACACGGGAATTTCTGCGCATCGTCTCCGCACCAGACTAATCCGACGCCTGCAGATTCATACCCGAGGGACGATTTGTCGAGATTCGAGGAGGCTTCGGGGATTTTTTTTTTTGGGGATGAAATCAGATGCTGAGAGAGCATCTTTAACAGGTGCAGAAATGGCGAACGCCTCTGTGCTATGCTAATAGCTAACGCTGCACCACGAACACATGGACAGACAGAAACAATTTAAACGCTGATTTAAAAAAAATGATCAACTCTATTAATCTTTTGCACCGAAGGATTATTTTATGGCTAATTAAGTACGAAATAGTATAGAAATACAGAACCTTGGAGTTCTAACCGGAAAGCATTTTCTTTTAAATTCTTTATGTCTCAATGTGATAACGTTCTCATTTTACTAGAAGTCCATGATGACGTAATTGTGTTAAAGTAGTTCGTATGTTGTTCCATTATTTATGTATTATTAATATCTTGTATTTTCAACTGAGTTGGTGTATTAGAATTTTCTCACAGGACTTAATTAGCATGCCAAAACCAAAAGCAGCTATAGTTTTTACTATAGAATACTATACAAATATTTCTAATATTTCTAACAAAGTCACATCTGTGCACTGGATGCATGTAAACGCACATTCGTAAGTTATTATTATTATTATTATTATTATTATTATTATTATTATTATTATACATTTGTTGTGAATATGAGCCTGAGCCACTGATTGTCCAAACGCAATTCTTGTGACCTGTCAAGCTATAAATCGAGAATTGTGCATGGACATCTGTTGCTGATGCTTCACTAGCGTCTCCTGCACACACTGTATTTCTAAAATCATTTTACTTTCTAATTTTATTAAATGTATATTATTCTTTTTATAAGTACGTTTAATTTCAGGGTTATAGTTGCACTGGCTAGAAATTTGGATGTAGACTTGACTTATGAAGACAACTAATTCACCATCACTAAGTTAAGAAGAATTGATGTTTTTGGAAAATTGTACTTAATGTACAGTCATTCTGTAATTCTAACAATAACTGTTAATGTACAGTAATTCTTTTAAAATAATTTCGACAAACATAAGAAATGGTAATTGATTATGTGAGAATTTTCAAGAACAAGATTTGGTCATTATTAAAAGTGTTATTCTAAAATTATTATAAAACTGCAAATGATTTGCTTGTATTCTAATAAAGACACACTTAATTCAGATGGATTCGTTTGTTGGTATTTTTTTAGCATGGATGTACAAATTGGTATCATCTAAAAACTGATTAGATTTGGTTTTAAACGAACAAAATACACCCAAGAAGAATAAGGCGTAATTAAAGGTGTTTTGCAGTTTTGGGTATTTTCATTGATGCTGAATAAAGAAATAGTAGCAAAGAAGGTTAACAATGACATGGCGTGATAATGGAATCGGATTAAAGAAGATTAGACCTAATACACACTGTCAGATCTTTTCATCTGAAACACAGCAGCCTGGACAATAGATACATTTATTTTATAATACTAATACTGCAGACATCATCAATACACTTACATTCGTTTAGATTAAAAATGTACTAATTCAGGAACGGGGCTTTCAGACCGAGGAACGTTTTATAGTTTAATAAATGTAAAATTAAAACCGTAAATTATTCTGTGGTCGAGAAAAATATAACGTTAGTTAAGCTTAGATTTAAGCATGAAACATATTACACAATATTTAAGAATAAAACGAGTTTGAAAGAGCGAAAGAATATGCTGTCAACAAAAATACAAATATAATATACAGCACAATTGAAATGATTTTATTACAATTCTTATTGTAATAATAATAATAATAATAATAATAATAATAATAATAAAAATAAGTATACGTTTAAGAATAATAAAAAATAATAACAATTATTATTATTATTATTATTATTATTATTATTATTATTATTATAGAAAAAAAAATTGTACTTACTATTTATTACGCATGTGGGGACCTAATTTAATTTGAACATTCCTAATTCCTGCATTAATATAAGACAACAATAAATTAATTATAGCATGCAACTGAGTATAATTTAAATTATTTGGTAGTAGTAGTAGTAACAGAACATTAGACAGCAGAAGTTTAAAACAGAACAATTTACAACATTTTAAGGAAAACTTGCATTTTTGCTTCGAAGTCATATTTGAATTAAAATAATACAAATATGTAAATTATTGTTCCTTATAGAACAACATCGTTTTATTTACATTACATAAATACGCAGACAAAGATTTGTGTCACACTTCTTTTTGTCCGTGTTAAAAACAATACAGTTGTCACAGCTATTGGTTCCTGCTGGATATAAAAATATAGAAAATGCAGAGATTATATAATCTATTCGTAGAGGAACTGAAAAGAGCAGTGTGAAAAATATTATTTTATCTCCTAATTGCCAAGGTTTAAATATAAGTAAGTTATGGGTGGACCACCAGACTTCCCTTTTTCCAATAATATGTTAGGCCTGAAGTACACTAACATAAAAAACCAGCATTACAGGTAATGTAATATACCAAGTAATGCAAAAAACAAACAAACGAGCAAAACAAACAAAAAAGAGATACGTTTTCCTCTAGACTAAGTGCAATAAAGCATTGTTTTATAATGTATAATATAATCTATAATATTTGTATTTTATTTAATGAGAAATGTTTTATTGTTTCAGTAATTTTAGTGTGAAATTGGCAGCTAAAGATGACACACTTTTACTCTAAAGTTAAAATAATAACTAGTAATTAAGGAAAGTTGCAACTAATTATGAAGGATCCTAAATAATGATGTTAAATGAAAATAATATTAATATTGAAGTTGTAGACTTTAATGCAATTGCTTTATATTCCCTAGTGATTGTGTATAAGCCTTTCAACACATTCAGTCAGAAACCAAATGGAACTTTTTAGGCCCTAATTGACTCCTTAAGCCGGTCAATAAGTGTCATTAGCAATCTTCAATTGAAAACAATTTCACAGCTATACACATTTTTAGACTTTTGAAACGTGCTAGCACCCGTACGCATTTCAAACAAATAAATAAGAATAAAAGATAAATGCTGGCATACTGAAAGCATTTAAATGAATTGGTTCCATTTTTTTAAATTGTCATTAAAACGGTAATTAAGAAAGACTGTGGCTGGAAGACCATAACAGAACTGCTCACCTGCTGGCCAGAAAGGCAAAACAAACTCAGGACTTGAAGGACAGCAGACATTTAGCAGACATTCTGTGGAGCAAATCCATCTGCAAAAGAGAAATATTAAAAAGTTAACTGATATACAAGTTACTAATATATATGGCCCCATCAACCATAAGGTGTGTTGATGCACCCATATACCTTGGAATGATGGTAAAGTAGAATCTTACACAGGTTCAGAATTGTTTTTTTTTTTTATTAGGATTGTAATGTCACTGTGTTGGTTACATTCATGACAGGAAATAGTTACTCATCACACAAGGATCATCAGATCACAAAATTATATAGAACACAGTCATGGACCATTTAAAGTCTCCAATTGACCTCATTTGCATGTCTCTGGACTGTAAGAGGAAACTGGAGTAGAACCATGCAAAGATAAACAGATTTTTATGCTTAATGATTTGAAAGAGCTCAATCGCCAAAAAAACTAAAACTATTGGTTGAGTGTATGGTGTACAACAATTAGCTGTGGTTAAATACCAAACTATTTAATAGGTAGCAACATTTAGCAAGACTCCTTGCACCCGTTGAAGAGCTGGGATAGGCTCCTGCACCCCTCCTAATATGGATAAATGGTTAAAGAAAATGAACTGAACTGAACATTTAGAAAGACGTGGATTTTTAATTTTTGAAATGGGTGGAAAAGCTCCCCAACTGGTTAAGACTTATGGCTGTACAAACATTCACACATCCCTCTTTTTCGAGCTAATCAAAGAAGGTAACCTGACATTGAAATTTGATATTTTATTTTGCATTTCATTCTCATATTTGGCCTTCTCCTGGACATTCCTCCATCAGCTAATATTTTGCATTTATTTAGTAAATAAAATAAAGAAGACATCTCGCTCTGCTCTGGGGATGCTAAATTCAAAGTTCTATGAGGTGGTGAGCTAAATTGAGAAGTTTTGCTGTGCTCGTAGATGAGCATATCATTGAGACTGTTCCTCATGAGAGCAAATAAGGCAATCTATCATTCAACGAGAGGAAAGTGACATTGTCAAATCTTTTTGTAACTTTTTGACTTAGGGGATTCCCTTAGGGGTGGGTGGCGTATCAATCATTTTGGGCTGTGGAAAGGGGGATCTGTTTTGACAGTCATTTTCTCCCATGTCCTTGAGAGGCCCATGTGCCTTACTGACCACATAGAGGCCAAGGGCATCCTGGCTGCCCCTTGTAGCCTCTCTCCCAGCATTCCCTTTTCCCTTTACCCTTTGTTCACCTGTTGTCCTGGAGACTCCACTAGCACCAAGACCACCCATTGTTGCTGTGAGAATAGAGACGAAATGGCCTACAATCCCCCAGTGATTGCACAAAGGATGGATACAGTGTAAACATTTCAATGCGGGGACAAATAGAATTTCGGCGCTCTTTACAAAGTGTAATAATTACTTTTAAACTGAATCCTAGATTAAAATCCTGGATCAATACAATCCTAGTTGAACAAAACCAAATTATCTAAGGTTGTCCTGCTACACTTTTGTACTTTGGCAAAGCTTTTAGCAAGGGACGTAAAAGTTGCCTTTGCCCACCGTCTCGAATGACTGAACCCCAAAAGTTCTCCCCTTTTTTTGTCGTTGTGCTCCCTCGTCCGTGGGCCACACAGAGCTTCCTCCAGCCCCGTCCCACCCCGTGGCCGGCCACTGGCTCTTCCCTGACCTCGGCCGGTCACATGAAAGCACCATCAGCGCTGTGACCAGCCAAATTTACAACTGAAAGGGAGCTAATAATGGAGCGGTTAGGGAGAAAATGAGAAGACAGAGGGGAGCTCACAGATGTTGAGGGGGAAGCTGTGGGCCATTGTTGTAAGGGGGAGGTGGTGAGGTGCCTTTTTAAACCTGATTTGGGATGGAAGCGAGAGGTACGTGAATGCAAGGGCCAGAGGCCAGTGGAAGACAGCCGTCCTGGAGAGCGTGTGAACCGGGGCACGGAGGTCAACCCAAGTGTGGAGAAATAGAGGGGGGTCAGGTTGGTATTATGCCGGCCAGCTTTTTGTGGAAGGGCATTGCAACATTGGAAAATCCTTCCTTAAACGCTACCCCAAGGTGAAAGGGCATTCAGAGCGATGTGCTTCTCTCCAGTCTTGCTTCCTGTACATAAAGATGAGGACTGATGATGTTGTCAGAGTGGGTATTATCCCAAGCCTTTGTGTGCAGGTGTAATGGAGAGAAAAGCTAAGTTGTAAGAACTTCATCCTCTGCTGAGAAACCTTTGTTTAGCTCTCTCTACAAAAAGCTTTAAGTCCGCCTCATAAGACCACCACCGCACACCATCTGACACCTTTTCATTTCCTGTCGAGGAACCAGTAATTTCCTGTAGAAACAGAGGAATGGAAGGAATCCAGCACAAAACAGTTAAGAAAGAAAACAGCTGGACCTGTATTACGTAACAATGTTCTAGAACTTCTATTCACTTATTTTACCCACCCAGCATCAAATTACAGTATGTTGATACACAATTTGGATATTGGCTCATAATTCCATTTCACGGAAGCAAAGCGGCTAACATGAATAATGAAATAAATCAGTGTTTCTTAGATTTGATTCTACATTTATTTAATTACAGACAAACCCAGTATAACTCATGTTGTCTGGTAAACCACCATGCTTGCATTTCAGGCCTGAAGAACATTCCAGAAGTTGGGATGGCTAGCAATGTGAATCTATTTGGCATCTCCACAGTAGATTGTGATCCATATTATTGATTTGGCTTTATTTTAATGTCAGATACCCTTCCGGACACAACCCTCAATGTACTGAATTGTGCATCCTAATGGCTGGCACCCCGCCGACCAGTGGCAACCAGGGAGTTAAGACTCTCAGTGCTGGTGTGTTAGCAGAAAATACCGCTGGGTGCTTAATTTAAGGCTGGTAATAAAGTTTTAAAAAGGCCTGAAATAGTAACCAATAAATTAAAGTGGACTATACAAAATATGGAATATCTTTCGGTTATGCTATCTGCAATTGAAAAAAGATCAAAGTAAATGCACAGCTTCCCATGCAGGCCATCTGCTAATGAGCTATTTTACATGGCTCATCTTAAAACAATGATCTTAAAAGGAAGCTTAACTTTTATTTAATTATTAATAAATAATTAATTATTTAAGCTATTACAGTCTGACAAAAATACAAATTATCAATTGCATTTGTCCACAATAATGTTTATTCAAAATCATTATTAAACAAAAGCCCTTAAATATTTCCAGTATAATGCAAGCATTTCTTTAAGGTTCACCTCAAAAAAAGTTCATAAAAACAACATTCAAGTGTTGAAAAGTTTGATCCTGAGCATATTGTTGTTCTTTTAGTTTTTTTTTTAAATGTACCTCAAGCCTAATCATACAAGTTTAAATATTATTATTCATAAAAAAATATCATAAATGCTTAAATAACAAATAGGTACACATTCACTAAATTATCTGATTATTGCTGGGCGTGGGTTTCGTTCATTTATTTTTGGGAACAACTCAATACCAATAAAAGGTTGAGGTAGTTTAAACACTGCTCAGAAAGAAAACAACTAGAAGTGAGGATTTCAGAGCCTATGCTGTTACTCTGTATTCTTTAGTTAAATTTATTCTTATACAGTAAACCCAGTCTTTTATAGTTGATTATTTAAAAATAAAACAAAAGAGGACTAGCTTCTAAAAGCACCAAAGGATAAATGTAAGTAAATTATAATACAAGATATTGAATCTTTCAGATTTAATGTGATTGTAAATACTAGACACATTTGATTTTAGCACAAATGAAAACATATTTGAGACAATTTAATACCTAACGGCTTTATTAAATAAAACCAATAAAACATGAAATGTCCCCTAAACATTCTAGCTTATTGAGGTATAGTCCAAATGACTAGATTGCTCAAGTAGCGCGTTTGTTCGATATGCTGCTCCAACCTCCGAAAACACTTCAAACTCTCCTAGCTCCTAGCATTTTTCTTCATCTACAGTGGATAATATCATTAAATGATTCAAGGAATCGAAGTGAATTTCAGTGTGTAAAACGTAAATGCAAGCTTTTCCTGAACACCCATGATCTTAAATCCCTAAGGTGGCACTACATCAGTCATTCATAAGCTGATATAACGACGTAGGCAAGGGATTAATACAAAGGAGCACAACAATAGAGTTACGTTCACAAATGCCACTTTATGCCTATGACTTCCAGATTCAACGTCAAGCTCTCTGGGCTCAAATGGACCATCACACAGTCATGTACTGTGGTCAGATAAATCAATATTTCAGATCTTTTTTAGGACGATCGTATGCACTTTTGTAACCTACTACAAAGACATGGCTGTGAAAGATGATGATATGGGTACTGGACTGACCTGCTTGAAGAATGTGTGATAAATTTTAAAACAAACAAAAAACGGTGGCTTAGTGGGTAGCACTGTCGACTCACAGCGAGAAGGTCCTGGGTTAAATCCCCGGGTGGGGTGATCTCTGTCCTTTCTGTACGGACTATACATGTTCTCCTCATATCTGTGTTGGTTTCCTCCGGGTACTCTGGTTTCCTCCCACAGTCCAAAGACATGATAGCAGGTCGATTGGAGACACTGAATAGGTACCAGTGATGGACTGGTGCCGCATCCAGGGTGTAACCATGTGCCTCCTCGACCCTAATTATGATAAGGGGTTAAAGACAATGGACTGAACTGAACTTTAAGATGTGTTTGCAAAAATAATGGGACAAAATAATCAATAACCTTGATGCCAAAATGTCTTTAAAATGTTGAGAAAGAACTGGTAAACTCCTTTTAAAATTAAAATCTGTTAAAAAAAAGTTAAATAATAAAGTACAAATCCTCTAGGTCAGAAGAAACTGTACTTCATATCCAGCTAGTATTTTGGTCAATACAGATAGTTATCTTCATGCAAACCTCGCCAGCAAGGTTCTATTTGTTTCACTTATCTCCAAAATATGGTCTGTTGAAACACCAGTAAACCATGTTTTTAAGTCTCCTGAATTTTCTGGACCAGATCATACAGAAGAACCTTGTGTACCCCGAATTCTGACGTACCTACACACATTACTCCCCAGTTATCATAGAAACAGATTGACTTTGGCAGGAACGAGTTTGCACCCGGTGCTGGAGAAGTGTTGTCCATCCTTCGGCATGTAGATCATAGCGCCCCCTACTGCCACTGCGACATCCTTGCGCTGACACTCCCTACGCTGGCACAGATCTCGCTGGGCGCATCGCTCCACGTGGCGCCGGCGCAAGGGCAGAAAGGGGACAAAACGAGCTATCCGCTTTTCAGAGATTAGTTCTGAATGGTAGAATCCACCTGTGGGACAAAGTTTATTAAAAAAAGGTGACGAGATGATTCAGTCAAGTTAGACTGAAAGAAAGCTGCAATTAGAATCAATCTGCTATCTGCTCTGTGTCAGGGTACCATACAGGATACAAGGATACAAGCACCGCTCATCTTAATATATAGAATTTTAATCAGAAGTTTGTCTGTAGGAAGCAGTTGTTGTCCTTCCCGATTTCCTTTTCGTCAGACTAAATCATTTCAGACCATCCTATACAAAATGACCATGAGAACTGCATTTTGATAACTGGACTTCATTGCATTTAAGCTTTAGATCATGCTGATAAACATTCTCCTTTATTATTATGTGAGCGAACTGTGTCGCTTTCAATACGGAAGCTTGCATGGCTTTGTGGGAGTCACAGAGAAAAATAATTTTAATATAATTGTGACCGCAAATCAACAAAGTACAGCAGCCAACTAATCACAGCAACAGTCCATAGAAAAATAATGGAATAAAAACTAACAGAAGTTTAAAAGTAAAGCAAAGAAACAAAAGATATCTGTAGATTGCTTTAAGAGTTTTTTTTAAGGACTTGATGATTATCTCATGAAGCGGCCATTTGCACTCAGGCTCACCATGAGTAAAGCACTCAGGCTCACCATGAGTAAAGCACAATTGCATGTTAAATAAAACAATGGGTCGCTCAAAATTCAAAGCATTTAATTTTATTGAATTTAGTGTTATTACATTCATTACTTAATGTTTTATCCGAACCTTCCGTCTGGGGAATCCGAGTTTAGATTGGTTAAAAATCTACTTCTCCAGTTTCCTATCACAAACATTCATGTGCACTTAGTACTTAATTAAATATCCTTCTGCCTTGATAAAGCACAACTGTAAATTTTTACTATTATGGAATTCTTA
>JAYDZG010000022.1:5973981-5984532 GCA_034509265.1 Microcambeva bendego
ATGCAAACTCCACACAGAAAGGACCGAGATCGCCCCACCCGGGGATCGAACCCAGGACCTTCTTGCTGTGAGGCTACCCACTAAGCCACTTAGAATGAGTGTTACAACCTATTACAGTAATGCTAATTATTAGTTTCAGTTTTTGTAGGCTTACCTTACAAGTCATACAGTCAGAAGATGGACAAATAACTACTATCATATCTTTATGCACTTCTTTATGCACTGATCTGTACACTTGTATGTTTACTTGGTATGTCCTGAAATGCAAGTGAAACCAAGATCTGAGATTACAGCCTATTGAACTGTCTAATAATTAACCTGATACCACACCTGCTAATTCCAGTAACGCAGGAAACATTTCCTTCTGTAAACTGTCATCCCACTCAAACACCTTTCCCTCTGATCAATCCAGGTATCAGCACAAATGTGATGAGCTAGAGATTCGGGAGAGAGATTTTTCTGCAACCTATAAAAATGTGGAGAGAGAAAAAAACGACATAGTACGCTACCTAAAACGCTCTTTGGGCCAAAAAGAGGATGAACTCCTAGAAATTTCAGAGAATCTCCAGAAACTCCAAAATGCCAAAGACGAGGAGAAGAAGGAGTATGACTTGCAGCTGAGTTTGCTTCGTCATGAGTTTCAGAAGACCAAGGACAAACTAACGTCTGAAAATATGGCCCTTGGTGAGAACCAACTGATTTTGTGAGCCAGATATAGCAGATATTTATGATGTGAGGTCAGGAGAGGAGACACGGGGGCACAACTAGTGACGAAGAAAAATAGGTGATGTTCATCACTTCAAATTCTCCAATAAATGTTAAAATCTGTTGTTTGGGAAAGCCAGACAGTCCCCACATGTAAATGTATCCATAACTAATTCTAACAAACTGACCACTCCTAGACAGGTTCACACTGGGTATAGAGGCAGGAACTATTAGTGCAATGTGAGAATACCCCACTGAACTGAATACATTTTGCATTAAGAATCTGCACATAAACTATAAAAATTAAATGGGATGGTGTAAAACAGGTGTAATCTAAAATATGAATAAATGATAAATAAAATATGTGTTGTAAGACTGACGCTTTGTGTGCAATGGCTCTCTTAAAGCCCATTAATAAAATAAAATGTTTTTGTCAGCTGGGAAGCTTGCATCTCTTGAGGATTTCCGAATACAGAAAGATGAGCTTATGGCACTGCTGGCATCTCTAAAAGAACAACTGGAGCAACAGAAGCAGGAGCACCAGAGTGTTATTTACAACTTGGAGAAAAAAGCTGTACTGGATAATGACAGGTCAGTTAGTTGAATAATTGCAACGATATTCATGATCACAAATAGGCTCACAAGCAAATTCTTTCAGATGATCACAGCAGAGTTTTGAGTCTCAAAAGTGTTTTTGCTATACAGACTAAAGAAAGAGATGCATCAGCATGTAACTGCTGTGGCTGCTGAATTCCGTAAAGTCTCGGAGAGAAAGATGCCCGAGACAATGATGAGGGCCATCCAGGAGAATGTGTCAGTGACTGCACAGCTCAGACAGTTCTCAGATAAGACCAAAGAACTGCTCAAAGAGAACAGTTCTTTAAAGACCAGAGAACAACAAATCAAAATGGAAATGGAGATCATGGAGCCTATGCTAAATGAGATGACGCGAAAGAATCTTGGAAATCAAAAGGTTTGCTCAAAATGCTCATCCTGAAATATTGTATTGTTTTTAGCCTAATGTGTAACGTGTGGATAATAGAAAAAAAATATGTGCATTGGAGCTTATCCCAGCAATGGACGCAAGGCTCAGAAACACCCTAGTCCATCACTGGGCAGACACATTCACCTGTAGGGCAATTTAGTGTCTCAAATTAAACGTCTGCATGTTTTTGGAGCTCCCAGAGGACACATACGTGGACATGGAGAACATGCAAAGTCCACTCAGAAAGGACAGGGTTAGCCCTTCCTGGGTATCAAACCCAGGACCTTGTTGCTGTGAGGTGACCGTGCCACCCACTGTTATTTAGAAATATATTAACACTACATTTACACATTACATAATGCCATCACTACAAAATAGTCACCCAGCAATCATAAATGAACCAGTTATTTAAATTCAAGATGAAAATGACTATTCTCATACAATTTAGAGACAAGTATCCATTTTAAAATCCATTCATTTTAATCATTATATGTTGTCATATATTTGTTCTTTTTCATTGCTGGAAGGTGGTGCAACAACTGACAGAGAAGTGCAAGCAAATGCACGCTGAGCTTGGAAACTATGTCGGACTTAAAGCAGAATCCCAACAGCTTTTGGATAATCACACTGCATTACAGAAGGAGCATTGTGACCTTAGGTTGAATCATCTCTAATAAGCATTTTGTAATTGCTCATTAAGAAAAATATATCTTTGATATCAGTACCGTATGTGTATTGTTTATAATCTGTTAAAATAATTGCATGTAATAATTGCACTGACATTATGTACTCAGACTGCAACATGAATCAGTCAAGGAAAGGCTTAATCAAAAAGCAGCACAGGCTGAAAGACTAAAAGATGGGCTTCAGCAGGAGAAGATGGACCGAGAACGGCTTGAGCTGGTGGTCCATGAGGCTGCTGTGGCTTTAAGGGAAGCCTTGATGGTAACACAGCAAATGTTCGGTCAACTGTGAAATAAAACAGACTTAAGAATATTTACTAGCTCAGTTTTGTTTTGCAGTGTGAACCTGAGGAAAAAGACACAGAAGGGCAGACTCTTGTCCAGCGGAATCAGATGATCCAGAAGCTTGTGGCCTTGCTTGACAGTGCTGCTACCATTAGCAAAGGACTTCAGCCTTCTGTCTTTATGTCCACAAGAGAACAGACTCAAGATTTTAAGCAAACACCAGACATGGATAGGTAATTTTTAGAAATATAGCATATTAGATTTAGATTTAGAATTATAATACTCTTTTCATCACCTTGCAGTGAAATTAAGCCAATCTGTGCAGTGAAACACACATACACACTACTGAACACTAGAGGGAGTGAGCACACGTGCCCAGAGCGGTGGGCAGCCCTAGCCATGGCGCCCGGGGAGCAGTTAGAGGTTAGGTGCCTTGCTCAAGGGCACTTCAGGCACTGGGAATCGAACCGCCAACCTTCTGATCACATGCCCAGTTCTCTAACTACCAGACCACCATTTGAACAACACATGTTTTCCTCATTACACTAACTTACTGCTGCTGCGTTCTAGGGTTTAAATCCCTAGTGCTGCTTGTTAATTGTCTAGGGGTGGCTGATGCCCCGTGATGGGTTCCTATTAGTCTGGGTTGCATTACAAATGGGCTTTGTGTGTGTTAAGGTGTTATATGTAAATGTGAATGGGCAGCACAATGGCTAGGTGGGAAGCACTGTCGCCTTACAGCAACAAGGTCCTAGGTTCGATCCCCAGGTCCACGGCATTACAAATGCAGTACATCTCCGGGTCCTTTCTGTGTAGAGCTTGGATGTTCTCCCAGTGTCTACTGGGTGTACTCCAGGTGCTAATGTGAAACCTATCGGCTGCTCCGGTTAGGGGTCGCAACAGCAGATCGTAATCCACATTATTGATTAGTATAGTAATGATAATTCAACATTTCACCACTAATCAACAATCTCTTCAGCATTTCTTACTGATTTTTTTCTTCTGCTGTAGGCCAGGCCTGTTGATGAATGCCACATCTCACTTCAAGACCGGAGACCTGGGGTTGGTCCCAAGGACATGTACAAAAACGTGCACAAAGGTGGATGCTATGAATTAAGTTATTGCTATTTTTTTTAGATTATTTAAAATGGAATGATAGTAATAGCAATTGCTAAGAAAAGTCTTGACATTTCCACAGGAAACAGCAAAACCAGGAAAGCCCTCCAGTTCCCCAGCTAACACCGAGACCACCACTGCAACCCGGATCTGTCATGTTTCAAAACAAGAGAAGCCCTTCTGAGTTTCTAGCTACTTAATACTGCTAGCTGGTTAGACTAGTTGACAGAAAAGAATACAAAATTAATTTCTATTGCTTGCATTTGACTCACTAAAAATCTGAATATCTACTAAAACGCTTTACAGGTTGATTCATTTTTAGCATTTTTAAAGGGCCTTCTTCCTTCTTGCTGCACCACACATAGCCACAGTGCCACCTGCTTTATATACACCTAATCAAATGTCAACATTATATATTATATGGGTGAAATAATCGTTTCTTGATGCTACCATATGCACTGGCAGCATTAAAACCTTATTTTTTCTTTTTGTATTAATTGGTTTGTGCATTCACTAGATGGCAGTGTGGCACAATACATGTTTATAAATGACCTTGGTCTTTCAAGACAGGTCATTTTTTGAGTTAATTGTAAAGATGTAGTTTATAAAGAGCAAAATGCTGTGAAACTAAAAAATAATAGCTGGCCTCCAGTTTACCATCTTGTATGCCACGTTTTTTTTATTATGTGCAACTTGAAAACCTCAAGAGAATAATGAAACATCAATATTGCAGGGATTACAGTTTAAGCCATGAGTATACTGTTGCACTAGTTGTTCAGTAAATCCGTACTATTATCTGTTTGCTAAGCAATATTATGGTAATGTTTACCCCTGAGTTCTAAAATCAATGTTTTTATTAGTTGAAGACTCTAATCGCAATACGTATACAATATTCAGAGATGTTTCAAATCCCTAACTGGTTCCCCCAATGATGAAAGAACAAAAGACATACAAAAACTTTGATCCACCCTGTTCAGTATTTTGATGTTATAAGTGCAACATGCAGTTATGCCCTTCATCACTTCATCACTCAATCTAAAAGCAATTCTCTCATGATGTCCAGCTCTTCGAGATTGGAATTAAAAATGCATGAGCAGGGCTATATTCAGTAGTACTCATTTTATCAGCCTTTTTCTGAAACACAAGTCAGTGCATCATAGTTATGTTACTGTAGCGACACATTTCTGATTTACTCATTATTTTGGGGCAGGGTTATAAGGCCACCACAAACCCCTGACCAGGGTAGAAATGAATGTACCCAAATGTATTTGGACAGTGGGCACAAACCAGAGCTCCAAGAGGAAATCCAAATATACATGGGGAAAATGCACAAACTCCACACAGAAAATAACCCAGACTGATCGACCTGAAAATCAAATGCAGGAGCTTCTTATTGTGAGATGACAGCTCAATTGAGCCTATATTTTGCTGATTTATTTACAGAATATGTTAAATGTGCTTGTGTTTATGTGTAGATTTCCCTTATTTAAGAATGAATAATAAATAAAGTTATTGCAGCTTCACTTCCTAAAAGGTTGTCGGCATAGTTTTTGGAGTTTGGGCCAATTTAGTCTATGACTGTTGGAGATTGGCGTGCTACTGCAGTTCTTTCACAATGAGCATAACAACATCTGGCATTGCTTCCTACATAGGGCAATGCTGGAAAATGGTCTTGCCAAAACGTTGCCACTTGCTTTTTTATTCAACAAGTTAGTGGGTAGCACTGTCGCCTCTCAGTGAGAAAGTCCTGGGTTCAATCCCCCTTGGTCCATTCTGTGCAGAGCTTGTATGTTCTCCTCGTGTCCGTCTGGGTTTCCTCCGGGTACTCCGGTTGCCTCCCACGGTCCAAAGACATGCTACCAGGTTGATTAAAGACTGAATTGTCCTGTAGGTACCTGCGATGGACTGGCGGCCCTGTCCATGGTGTTTCCCTGTGCCTTGCGCCCGTTGAAGAGTCGAGACAGGCTCCAGCACCCCTCCTCGACCCTAATTAGAATCGGACATGAAAGAAAATGGACTAGCAATGAGTGTAGTTTAAATATATCTTATTAAGGAATAAGTAGTGGTGTCTAAATGCCCTTGGACACATGTACCAACACTTCTACCATTCCACAGGCACTGCTGTACTAAAATTAATTCATCATCCAAACACACCAGTGGTCCCAGGATGGCTCATTGATTTATAGTGAACGGGTAGACATAGTTACAGTCAGTAGTTCGTTTCCAAAGTGTGTGCACTCGATGAACGAAGGTACAAGGTGTACTAAACCAAACTGGCATATTTAAAGCGCAGGTGAATAGAAGAACACTGCGGTATCATCGCCCACCAGTGCGCTTCCACAGTGTGTGTCGCTGCACCATCCTGCAACCAGAATGTAGCCGTACATTTGATTGCATTATTCACGCCGTCAGCCAAGCAGTAAACAGGTAAGTAAATATCCGAGCTAGAGATTAGACATTAAAGCTGGTATCATCGCAATCGCAGTTTATTAGCGATTTCTCAGTAAACATCGGCTTGTTAACTCCTAGATGTGAGTCAACGCTGCAGCATTCCTTCACAGAACTGCTCATTATAATCGTATCATCTGCCGACGTGTTCTATTTTCTTTATTTACAGGATTGTTTGTGCTTGTACGTTTGTGTTCACGTTTGTTTGTCCGTTTCACCGGAGAAAGGTGAACTGGGTGCGATGTGCACTCCATGCATGTCATAACGTGATGTAAATGCGAACCGAACTTTCCTCATGAAATCGACTAAATGATGATAAAGCATTTCATTCAAAAACAATAAATAAACCTATTATTCAAATTGCACCATGGTTGATGATGCATAATTACTCAAGATACTGTGGTTTCACTTTTGTCTCACCTCAGGTTAGAATAATGACTCCAGGCTTTCAAAACTTAAATCTTTTTTCACAAGCAATGGTCGATTGTCGAGAGAGATTAACCCATTAATTTAGCAAAACGTTTGCTCAAAGCCTAGTTAAGCCTAGTGAAACAACATGTTTGTATAATCTTTAAATGCTGGATCAAATTAAGCCAGAGTAGTGTTAGATTTATTCTTGTATTTTATAGTTTTTTTTGTGACTAGCATAAACCTGAAGTTTGAAGCTTAGCATATTTGCTTGTTGCTAAATCACAATTTGAGACGTAACTTTGTTTGCTTCTTAAATATCAGCCCAGTTTAATGAATGTATCAGTGCAAGATTTTAAATTTGTTTATTAGTATGAGCAAGCTAAGATAGACAAATTAACTCCAATGTAAAAACAAACACCATGTATTTACTGGTTCAGGTCCCATCATTGACAGTTTGGAGCCTTTAACCAAGGCCACAAACACAAAACAAAGTTACTGGGGTTAAATCATTTACTAAGCACACAAATTGTCAGTGTGAACCATGCACAAGTAGTTTCTGTGCATAAAAGGAGCCAGATATAATTTCTATTCAATCCACGTAATCATTTTTAAACTGTACTGGTTTTAAATTCATTGATTACAGACACATTGATACTATATTTAAGTTACACATCACAAATGAAATTTGTATCATGGTAAATTAGGAAATCTTAGATTCACTGAACTCCACAAAGAATAATTGTGAATGCAGTTTTGTGTAATGCTGTTAACATTGACATGCCTTCACAATTCCATGTTAGTCATTATATGTATTACTACAGCTATTACTTCTTTAGCACATAGCAATCTCGCTAATCTTATCAAACCACTTAAAAATTACTCGGCTAATCCTACTGGATTTATTATATGAAAGTGTTTTCTTACTACCTTTACCGTGTGCAGGTGACACTGCAGGGTAAAGTAAAATCGACATTGGCATGACCTTTAAAATCCTTCTCACACATGTTACAAATTGTAGATTATAATTTTTTTTGAATGTTTGTGATGCATCAGTATGGAAGTAATCCCTTAATTTTCTGTAAATCTTTTCCAGTATCTTAATCTGATTGAAATGCGACAATAGGGCTGAGGCTGGGATCAACAAATGCAGACTTTGGGTTTCATTATACTCTCTTGATTCTTGATTCCTAATTTACAATGGAGGAGACTACAGATGTAAGTGACTAATTATGTACTGTGTTTGTGTATGCACATGTTCTTCCATGCATTTCTATTGATGTGTGTTTTGTGTATTATCATGTCACATTGCTAATGGCTGTTGTATATTGTTTAGAATTCTCCTGGATCGTTGGCTAGTGATGATCGTTACGTGATGGCCAAACACTCAGACGTGTACCCATCAGCTGAAGAACTAGATGCTGTTCAGTCTTTGGTGTCAATTGTGGAGGGAGGATTAAAGCATGTTTCTGACTGTCTTACTAGTTCCACAAAGCCCAATGTTCCTGCATCTACTGCTTCTACAGTACCCAGTGAAGAGTTAGTTTCTGACTCACTTTCAGTGCCATGTGTATTTTATTTGATGGTAAAACCTTGCTTACTAAAAATTTCTGCAGAGACTGCATAAACAGCCAAAACTTTCACAATGACAAATAGTATTATTACTGTGATAAGACTGAACAGAAAACAATTTGAATAAAGTACTCACAAATAAGTCATAGCTGTTTAATTAGGAATATGTAAGAAATATAATCAACACATGAAACAATAGTCAGTATGTAAATTAAAAATTGTAACTATTGTTTTTGAGAATATTCCTACCGCAGCAAATGAAACATTGACTTTAACATCTGCCTGCTTTGGGGACATGGGGGTAAATTCAAGCCACTCTGACTGTGCACAGTGATGTGAATGCAGAGCTGTAAAATTTGAGCTTTCAGCAAATGCTGGTTAAATATGTAGCTGCTTTTGTATATTTGTTCTAAAGAAAGTTGAATGCATGTACATGCTTTGAATAGATTTATAGTATTTTATCTCCAGTACAGTGTTCAATGTTTAGAGCTTTTGCTGGTGTACAAGGCTATAAATAGGAATTTTAATGATTTTGTTATGCTGTGATGGTATGATATAAGGGAACGAATAATCTGTTCTCTGATGTCTATACTGCACTGAATCCAGAAGACTCTTGTACATGGAAACCTACATCACATCACATTTAGGAATGTCATTAATGGCCTCTAGGCTATATTAACATAACCCTTTTGTTGTCTTAAGGGGCAAACATAATCAGCCAATATGATTCAGCAGATAAAATCCCCCCAATCTTATTTTAACCTGATTCGGCTTTAACCAGAGTGAGCACAGATACAAAGTTCAATGAATGACAGGTTATTTCTTTATGCAAAATAGGTTTGGGTTTTGACATCTAATTTGGCTGCCTTATTTTAGAGGTTTAGTTAAGACATGTGATTTTTGACCCTTAGGACATGGGAAGTATGCATACTATTAGGAGTTCACAGGGGTATTTTTTGCTGGCATTCTTCTTGCAAAATGTCAATCAAAGTTTGCCTTTCTCCCTACAGATTAATTTCTAATTAGAGCTCATAGTGAAAAGTCACTTGCTCTACTAGAAGGGTCACTGCTGTTTTGTAGCAGCAGTTTAAACAAGGCCCCTTGTTTTCATCTATGTGGTCCATAAAAAGTGTTAAAAATGGTTTGGGCCATTTTAAATGAAACCTTTGTGTGTGTATATAATATGTATGTGTGTGTTAGTTTAATGTTTTGGTTTGTATCGTTCAGGTGTGGTGGGCCATTGGTTGGTGTGGTGCGTGTTGGATCCATGGGTAAAGGCCTCCTCATTAAGGGTCTGATGGACTTGGAGCTAGTGTTGCTGTGCAAAGAGAAGCCCACCAGAAAGCTGCTCCTCAGTATCTGCAACAATCTGCCACAGCAGATAAAGGTTAGCTGGAGTTAAAGGGGTAGTTAAGGTATTTGCAGATTTGGGTTTCTTAGTGGCTATTCTCAAAATAGCCCACCTGTCAGAAATGCTTTAGTGAGTATTCTTATGATCACTGTTGGGAAAGCTGATCCTGAAATTTAATTACCTGCATTAATCTGCTGCTCCATATTGAAGGTGGTTAAGCAACAGAAACATTAACTTTAGAACATCAAGTGGTTAAACAGTAAACCTAAGCAGAAAAATAAGTCTAAATAATTTGGAAAGGTCTAATTAGAGGACACAAAGTAAAGCATTTAGTGTCAGTCAAGTCAGGCGGCGCAGCATGATAAATCGTTAGAACAACTGTGTTCGAGTCTCAGCTCTGCTACTGGCTGGACAATCTTTGGTAGGCATAATTGACCTCCAGTCTGCTGGGGTGGAAAATGACCAGGACTGTGTCAGGACCCTGGTTGACCAGGGTGCCTGCAAAAAAATAGAGGAGCGCAGAAGCTGCGGCAAAACCATCACATGCGCAAGTCCACCAAATTGCAGGTGTTAAACGGATCACTAGACACGATTTGCACACATCAAAGGGAGTATGTGTTAGTCAAGTTATCACCACTAGGGGTTCCCAGCAGTGGATTTAAATGATTGGGTGTCCACATATTTTTGGCCTCTCATTTTCAGTGCTTAGGTGGAGCAGTAAGATTTTACACTAGCACACCAGTGCGGAAAGTACGAACTCACGGAGTAATAGGGATAGGGGTCAGGAAGGGCCACCTGGTGTAAACCTTGCTATATTAATAATGGGGATCACGATCCACTGTGGTGACCCCTAACAGGAGTTTGTAATACCTCTTCAACATTTTAGAATATTTTTGGAATGTCATTGTTTTTGTGTGTTATATGCAGCGTCCTCTACTTTCTTGAATTTCAGAAACTTTCGGAGGACAGCCACACGGTGCAGCCAAGCATTCCAGAGG
>JAYDZG010000022.1:6059275-6071618 GCA_034509265.1 Microcambeva bendego
GTGATAGGGGACAATAACACCTCAAGAGTTTTAAAAACCCAACTGCTGTTGTAGCGATCTCTAAATCTTTTTCCTTTCTGTGTGGCCCCGCAATAAATGACCACTGATCTATTCAGGAAACACTAAAACTCAAGAAGTACTGTCTGTTCAACTCACAATAAACTTGCCACAACTTCACTACAAACCAAACATTAGTATATAATTACATCAAAATAATTATAAAATCTCACTGTTCTGGCTTTTCCATTCATAGCATTTTGTGGAATAAACTCTAACCGTGAGTATCAGATCCGTTCAGAATGTTTGGTTTTATACATTTTTTATGACCACAGTAATCTGTGTCCAGATTAACCACAGTAATTTATTCAAGGCAGAGTTTCCAGTGTAAATATTGATGTAATTGATAGCATTCAGGATTTATTCAGGAGAGGACCTAAACATCTGGCTAAAAACTAGGAAAACCTCAAATCATGGTATGTTTATGATGAGCAGACATGTGCTATTGTTTGGACGATTTGTTGTATGTTAGTTACAAATTTACTTGTAAGGGACAAGGTGTTTTTCAGAAACTAAATCACTGGAAAATTTATTAAATGACTATAAATATTACTATTAATATATCTATTATTTTTTCTCTGAGTTTATGGTATCTTAAATATTCATACAGTGACATGTTTCACATTTTGGTTACATGTTACAGTACATGTTACCCAAAATTCATCAGTTCAAGTTCAACAGCAAACCCTTACTAGCAAGGTAGCTAACTGCATATCTTTGGACTGTCGGTTGGGGCAAAACCTGAAGGAAACCAATGATCACTTTCTCTGTGGATTGAACCTCTACCCATCTGGCTTCCCGTGCTTCAGTAAGGCAACATGCGACCATAGCAGAAGGGTTTTAAATATAGCAAACAGTGTGTTTAAGTGGATTTTCTACTGATTCTACAGTATCTTTTACCCAAAAAAAAGAAAGTAAGTCAGTTTGCATGTCGCTACCATGTCTCGCACCTGAAATTTAAGCTTTTTTTAAGATGGCACACAACCCCTCTCAACTTCTTGCAAGATAGATTAGATAGTACTTTTTGAAAAATGCTCTTCCAAGGCTGTTGCAGTTCAAGTAAATTCTTTATAGACCTTGTTTTGTGTACAGGGGCACAAAGCTGGAAGAGGAAAGAGCATTCCCTTAACTGGGAAGCAGAAAATCATGTATTACCCCTGAGGCAATTGTTTTGCTTAAAACCATATTGAAGAAACCACTCCAAAATTTTATATTTTTTTAGTTTTATAATTTCTAGGTGTGTGTTTGACCCAAACAAGCAGTGTTATTTTCTTTTATTAACTAAAATTTAAATTATTTTAGAATAAAATACTGCTGCACATTTTGGTAAAATGCAAACCAAGAATTTATAAAACAAAAAAATAGACAGATGTAAATTAAAAGGGTGTCCCAATACTTTTGTTCTTCCATAGGAGCTTTGAGTCACTCACCCGAACTCCTTTTGGTCCAGGATTTCCTACTGGTCCAGGCAACCCCTATAAAACAAAACACTGTGAAGTAGCATATTTGGGTTTGAATTTTGGATTCTTGTCAACACTTCTAGATGTGTGTAATTTGATATTGGAATAATGCTGCCTGTTATAGAGTTCACATCTGCAATCAATGTTTCAAATGTCTTCCATATTGCTTTGCTTATGACTTGTGAATACGGCCATTGGCAGGAAAACCACAAATAAAAAATGCTCGATTTATTTTTTCTTTTACATTTTTTTTCACTTTTACTCGTTGTTTCATCAGTTGGTTGATTCCAATTTTAATTAACTTGCAAAAATATTGAGTAGCAGGTGAGAACTTTCTATGAGGCAGGTGTACTAGGATACCAGATCGTGTGTTAACAGACTTACAGGAGGGCACCTGGAGCAGCTGATTCACAGCTATGTCTAAAGTTAGCTTGCAATCAAAATATAGCCTATGCTTCTTCAAAGCCAATTGTGTCTATCCTGGCTGGTCCAATAACTCCATTAACACTAGAACTGTCTTAATCACCTCAATAATCTGTATTAACGCAGTGATGGCTGAGTGGTTAAAGTACTCCCGGGATCAACCCTTAATTGCTTAAAAATTGTGTTAATCATAATCAAGTCATAATCGCTTTGAAAAACAGCGTCTGCTAAATGCCGAAAAAGTAAATGTGTCCCCCTTCTGTCTCCATATCCGTATTGCTTATAACTTGTAAATACAAATGTTGGCGGGAAAACCACAATTGAGAAATGCTTCATTTCATATTTTTCTTTTTACTTTTCATCGTTTTGTTGTTTCCAGTTTCCACCCTATTTATTTACGTATTGTCTCCAAATTTAGCGGACCCATTAGTCTTCCGCTGCTTGGAAATCCCGAAAACATTAAAGTAGGATATTGGCCTGATCCTACAATGTGTGCACACCCCTTCTTTTTCGCCATGATTTGGTGGATTCATTGAGGCTCATTAAAGACCTCATTTACTCAGTCCAGTCATTTACCCATATATTGAGTCTAACAGGAATGTTAAGAATCTCCGAGCTGGTGTGCTAGTAAAATATCCTGCTGTACCTGGGAAAACTAGCTATTTTTTTGACTTGCAGATGAGGACTGGCACATAAATAATTATGTGTAAGAATGTGTAACAGTGAAGCTTAACACACTAGGATAAGAGCACTCATCACTTTTCTGTGTAGATGAGAAACCCAAACTCTGTGATTGAATAATCATGTCATTGAATGTGGTACATTTAAGTTAGTAGATTAGGTGGTATAAGATGTAAGTCAAAGTGTGAACAAAAAAATAATAAAAAGTAGGCACATGTTCATGTTTGCATGTGGGATGTTCAGGTGGTGCAGCTGTTTATCATTCTAACCCACTACAGCTGAGGTTTGAAACTCATTAGTGTTTTCTACCAGTTGGGCATCTACACAGATGTGACCGGCTACTACTTGTCTGAAGAGGGAGGGAAATGGCCTGAGCCTTATGATGGCTCAGCCTTATGATGGCTAGCCTTATTATGGTGATTATTGGTGGAAATTTGTGTGTGCCAACAAAAATGTAAAACATCATGGTTCAGTAAGAACAACAATAACGATTGTATTGGAAAACCTGTACAGCGCCATATATGTGGTGAGTAATAACATATGCACACAAAACTAGGCACAGCGTTCAAAATTATTTCATTGTTTTGACATTTAAATGACTGTATTCCAGAGAGAACTGTCAGGAAATAAATCAGGCATGACAAAGCCAACGTCAGCGCTAGCATACTATAATGAGAAACAGGAGCAGACTGATAAAGTCTGAAAACCTGAAAGTCTGGTTTAATGAAAGGAAACTGATAACTGTAAACTATGAACCTAATCTTAACTGGAATTTTCCTGACTGTCCTATAAATTCGCTTGGAGTTCCTTGTAACACCATTAAGATTATTAGAAAAAGCAAATATTATAATAGCCCATTGCTGGAAGCCGATTAGAAGCACTCTGGGCATGTAAAACTATAATAGTAAACTATACATTTTATTTAACTGCCAAAAGAAGGTGAGATGAGCTATATGATTTAAGTATTGGAAAGACATATGCCCTCACGCTAACAAAGACAGGGGGCGCTAAAACACTCACCCCCGTTAGCCCAAGCTCCAGCTGTATTTCGTAAAGCAGTTTAATGAGCTACACACTAGTACTGTCCAGATTTGTGATTCCCTGCTATCATAAACATTTCAACTACAGCCAAGCATGAACTGCTCAGCCAGATGTGCAGAGTTTGCAGTCGGTAAGAAAGAAGCTGAGAGCAATTTACGATGGCTGGCCAGTGCTTTACTCTGACAACTCAGCAGTGTGTCCAGGAGACAAAACAATGCACTGGGTTTTTTTTCCAGAGCTTGGAATTTGATTCATGCCTGAAGTTCCTGAGGAAGTTTGATTCAAATTCAAAGCTTTTAATTGGAGCAAATATCTCTGCTTTTACAAAATTAGATACAGCTATTGCGAATGGGCTAAGCTTGTTTACACTAGCAAGAAGCTGATTCCTACAGGGATCCCTAATATGGTGGGGGAACACGCTATTACTTACAACCCCAGGGCAGCTGATTATTCTTCAGACAAAGACTTACTACTGGGATCCAGGGTTTGAATCACCTGCTGTGCTATAGTTCAATTGGGCTGCTACACACCAAAATTGAGGTATGTAGGTGGTTTGCCAAGGACCTGTGATGGACTGGCAGCTTGTTTGACGTATTTTACTGTAACATGTCCAGTAATTCTGGGATAATTTTTTGTTAAAACATGAAAATGCAATAAAATAAAATACTTTTCTCCTTATCCCAGTACCTGTTAATAAGTGGGATATATTATGCAACAGGAGAACATTTTATCTTTTATTTAAGTTGATGTTAGAAACAGGAAAAGAGGTGAGTTGCACAAGAACTAAATTGTGATGGCTAGATGACTGGGTCAGAGCATCTCCAAAACTGCAGATCCTGTGGGGTATTCCACGTGTTCTAAAAAAGGAATAGTGACTGTTACAGGGTCAGGGAACTCATGCCTTGTCTCAAATTGTAAAAAAAAATATATACACAGTCAATAAATCTGTTGTCCAGTTGTAAAATATCTGTATTGTTTAACCTTGGTTGAGAATTTGTCTGACAGGAGTATTATGTAACATTTAATTATGTATTCTTTTATTTTATTATTATTATTATTATTATTATTATTATTATTATTATTATTATTATTATTGTAATAATTATTTGATTGATTATGAATTATGTAATGTCTTACTGAAATCTGGCTGTGTACATTATGTGAATGATTATATGCTCGCACAACAGGAGATTTACTGCACCTGCCTGCCAGGATAACCTTTGGCACCTGGGCTTCCATCTGGTCCTCGCTCACCCTGCAATGTGAGAGAAAGAAAAAAGAAAAAATCAAGAAAAGGATAAAATCATCACTTTAAATGTGATTAGTCTTAGCAGCTCTGTTTTTATAGCTAATAAAACAGAGCTCTTTACAGTAATGCAGCACGTCAGCTTTTTGGCTCAGTGTGAACGGTTTTGTTGGCCACGAGTCACGAGCCAGGAACAAAGGCTTATTATATTAGTGCATTTATGGTTACAGTTAATAAAACAAATTTATTAATGAGTTGTGTTTAATAGGGCTTTAATGGTTGACTTTAAGATGAATAATTAGATTGTATGCACAATTACTGAGCAGGAAAGTTTTTTAAAAAACTATGCTATTGTTATTGAACGCTGCTTACTGTTTAAACAGTAAACAAAACCTTCATCGTAGTATAGGTATTTCCTGTTTTTTATCGTTTATTAGGATTTTGTCAGATGTTTTTCACTTTTGGTTACATTCATGACAGGAATGGTGCTCAGGTTTATATCGAACACAGTCTGTGACAATTTCGGGCTGTGGAAGGAAACTGGAGCACCCGGAGTAAACCCACGAAGACATGGTGAGAACATGCAAACATGGGGTCCGCCCCATCTGGGGTACTAAACCCAGGAACTTCTTGCTGTGATGTGACAGTGCTACCCACTTAGCCACCATCCCTTCATTCCTAACACCAGGTGTGTGTGTGTCTGACCAGTACATTCACTGGACAAATGAATGCTTGTCACTACTTAATATACCAGCAACATTTCCTATTTTGCATTTAATTTGAAATTTTACTAACAAGACGACATTTAATTAGTATCTAAATCCATTTTAGGACAAACAAAATCTGTGTTTTGGTTTGAATTTCAGTTATTTCAAAATGAATACTTACAGGTTCTCCAGGATGGCCAGGTGGACCAGGATATCCCTTCTGTCCCTGCAAAAGAGAAACAGAAGTTCCTTTAATTATAACAGCATGCAAATATGTAACATCAAGCATAACATTATGACCACCTTCCTAATATTTGTTTTTGTCCCCCTTTTGTTGCCCGGTAACTGTAATACACAGTGTTTTCAGACACCTTCCTACCAGAACCAGCAGCTCGTCAGTTGGATTAGACCACACATGTCAGCTTTTGGGTGCATCAATGAGCCTTGGCCGGCAGTGACCTTGTCACCAGTTTATCACAGTTCCATCATTGGATCACTTTTGATACCAACTGTCCACTGGATAACTGTAGACCGGGAACACCCCACTTGTTTCATGCAGGTCAGTTCAAGGTGTAATCTGGTATCCAATATGGCTAAAGACTTCTAAACTCTGTAAAGCTGCTTTGTGACAATGTCTATTGTAAAAAGCGCTATACAAATAATATTGACTTGACTTGACTTGACTTGACTTCTCACATAAGTGTGCAGTGAGGACACAGAATGTTGAGGAAAAAACAATGCAAGACATGATTCAAAAAGCTTCTGGAGACCGATCTGCCCTCATAGAGAGCTAGCTATACTTTGGCAGCAGATAATTCGTGAGATCTTTGTAATGTTGTGGGAGGATCACAGTCGAGCCACTACATGGTCAGTTAGCTGATGGTATCTCAGTTCCAGACAGTGATCATAACTGTCAGAAAGAAACTTGTGTGGTTTCCATTAAGACAAGCAAGCGTGCAGAATCGCATAACCTGTACAAGCCAGAAATGGAAAAGTAATAAGTACAAAAGAATAAAATCAGCTTTAAGCCAAGAACAGCAGATTTTTTTCTTAAAAGCAACGTATCGCCTATTTGCCAGCGTTTAACTTGTAAAACCTCTTGAGGTCATCATGTTTAACAGAGTCACTTCATTTAATTAAGCTGTTTCACTAAACACAGTCATTATACATAGTAAAATCACACTGGAAAAAGAACACAAAGATAGGCAAACCAATCTGACAGTAGACTTTTAATGTCAAATCATTCTGAAAGATTAGACAGATAATAGACACACAGACAGACAATCAGATAGATGAATACACTAATAAGACAGACAGGCACAGAAAGAAAAGCAGATTTACAGACAAATAGACAGATGGATAGATAAATACATAAACAGGCAGACAGCTAGAAAGACAGAAATAGCAGTAAATAGGGGTTTTTTTCTAAACAAAATGAAATTGAAATTAAAAATAAAATACTTTATTTGTGATTATATTTTATTTAACTAAATAATTAATGGCTTTTATTTCTGAGATATGTACAAACAATTCTTAATTAAACCAAATTTGGCAAGTTGGTGAACAGCGAAAGTACCCACTGTTTAAAGTGAATATCGATTCATTCGATATAGGGGTTCACCGTATTTGTAAATTTCTGTAAGAAAAGTTGTGCTGCACTGAATGCTGGGATTGTCTTTCACTGCTAATGAAGCATCTAATGCACATAACTCAGACAGTTTATGGCACCTCAGAAGGTGTTTTTTTTTTCAATCAATCAACAGTAAACAAGTACATGCATCCCACCATCATGCCTGACCAAGTCTTTTCTGAACATGGATCTAATAGACGATCCAAAAAGCTGTGCTACATTTTGGTGATCTATCTTTAAAGTAAACAACAACATAAATAACAGACTGGCACAGACACAGTTCAAAGGAACTTTGTGCCATGAAGATGATGGTATAAGAGCAAACACATCAGTCTGTGATCTCTATAGTGGAACTGATTGCTGTGTGGGAAGGCAAAATCCATCCCCAAATGGATAAAGATATATAAGACAACCGGGGTCCCTGACAGGAAAGCAGGCTAAACTAGCCAGCAGAATAAGAGGCATGGTGCACCGTGCCAATTTTTAGCTCATGGGGGGAAAAAGGCCCTCTAGAGTTTCAAACATGAATGAGTCCATATGTCCTTCTGTCTTTAAACCGTTTTTAACTTTGTAAGTGTGAGGATATACAAGGTGAGAGAGTACGGTAATGCAATCCAGTGTGTGGCAACTGTGTACGCTCAGGAAAGCAAATGATTAATTGATGCTTTTAACCACTTTGAGAGCAGCTTATGAAAATAAGATGATGTGTTTGACTCATATAAGCAAGCACAAGAGTGCCTGAAAACTTGAAGCATACAAATAGTTCCTTAAAATTAAAAAATAAGATCTGAAATAAAACCCATAAAAAGGTTTATCAAGGTTTTTCGACCTGCAACCTGTAGGTCATTTGCAGTTCTTGACGCATGGAGCTGAGGCCTGCACTTCTGTACCACAGTAGGAAGCTTTAATCTCCAAGCTCATTCATTCGATTTAGTTTTAGATTTAGAAACCTGAAGTTAAGAATGATACAGTAACACCCGAGAATGTCTCATTCACTGACCACACTACCACAACGCTCAGATTTTTTTTTTTTTAAATATTTATTCCAAATTACATGAAAACATGAAGGTACAGTGAGGACAAGGGCAGGTGATGAGAAGAGGGAAGCCTGAGTGATTCGACTGTTCATGGTGGACAGCTGCTTCCCATCTGCTGAGACACCTATGGAGGTCTGGAGCATGTGCTGCTGACTTGTTGCAGAGCTGCTGACATAACACTTGGTGTTTTAGGTCAGCAAGCCAGAATTTGGACCAGTGGGCGTTTTCCCAAACTACTGTTACGGGAAAATTCTGAAGCGGGGACAGCAGGACGACAGACGTAAACGAGTGTCAGACGAAAATAAACAGTCACTGAGATGGTGCAGGTTACAATGGTCGCAATTAGAAATTGTATTCAAAAAGCGGTCAGTTGTTTTAATTTTTGTAAAAGCAAGATTGTAATTCGAAGGTACATGAGATTTAGAAGTTCTTGTCCTGGATTTAATTTTAGATAGATGCAATTGCTATTTGCATCCATTTCCATCAATCAACACTTGACACTCACAATAACAAAGTCCTTGAATTGCTTCAGTGGTGGGGGGGTCTTTATGAAATAACACTATAACATATAACTATAATGTCATTTTCTTTAATCTTCAAAACCAAGTGTGCACATTAAGAGCATGAACAAAGTAATTTTATTTAACCGTAGAGCGCTGAGAAAACATTAAATATCGATGTCGAGTCACATTAGTAAAACCTAATTTTGATGACTGTAGTGTGTAGCTAATGAAGGAGCCATCCTTGCAAATTATGCACAGATAGAAATGTCTGACAAAGATTGGAAGACCCTGACTAAGACTACTACCTTGGCCTCCAAATTCCCTAGAATTGAGCCCTACTGAGCATCTGTTAGACCATCCTAATGGTTGTGTTCTCCTCCAACAGTTGTGAAATACAATGTAGTCAGCATGGCTCCAGACAACCTACCAGGACCTTATTAAGTCACTCCTGTCTACAGCACACTGAGGCTACTTTGAATATTAGCTGGTGGCCATAATACTATCTAGACAAACTCCAGCTTGACCAGCATTAGGGTCTCTAATTAACCTGGTGGCATGTTTTTGGACTTTGGGGTGAAACTAAAGAACCCAGAGGAAACCCAGATGGACACGAGGAGAGCATGCAAGCTCCACACAGAAAGGACCCAGACGTCCCACCTGTGGATCGAACCAGGACCTTCTCACTGTGAGGCGACAGCAATACCTACTAAGCCACCATGCTACTAACCAGGTCCTCCCATGTCAGATATACAGTGCTTTTTTAAATCCACTCTTTTACAATTCAGCAAACTAGTTGTAAATTTTGTCTGTTGCAGGCACCACTAACTGTGGGAGGGCCTTGCTGAATAGTAGAATAGAAGAGAATGGAATGCAGTAGAATAGAAGAGATTTAAGTTTGTAAGTGATTTAAAGCACATATGAGGGTGGGGCTATGTAAGAGTGTCTGTACAGAACTGGAGGAGCGCAGAGGCTGAGGTGTGGCTCTCCGTGCAAGTGTGGTTGTATAAGAAGGGACTTCAAATACATCAGAGGGAGTGTGTGGCTGGGAGTTAATTGGAAAAAAATCAAATCTTTTATAGGTCATGGCATAGGTCATGTCTGCAAGTCTGTCCACACACTGATGAAAACCTGCAGCTTTATGGACAAAAAATTGTGACCAACTAAACCCCTAGTGGAAGCGAATGCTATTTTTTTGCATCTGTCCATTGTGTCTTTTTCCATCCATAATGTATTTTTGTACCATCAAGAAGCGTGTTTGAATACAGGTCTCATTTAAGGAACTACAGAAAAGTTCTGAGTCAGTATGAAACTGTATAAAACGTTAATCCAATGGCGTGGTTAACTTTATGTGATTTCAGCAAAATTTGACTTTGGTAACCTCGTCCATGACGGAGATACTCAGCTCCCAGAAGTACTGTAGCAGAGATTAGTAGCATGTGCTTATCCTATTACACAACACTGTCTCCCGCTGCCAGAGACGACATCTGCTTTTCGGCTGAGAATGTGTGTGAAACGGTCTGACGGCTTACGCATAGCTAAACACAATTTTTAATCAGGACTGCTCGTCTTCCAGCTAATTATAATCTGCTAAGATTTCTGTTTTGTGCATTTGTTTAGATTCATGTTTTTTTTAACAAAAACTAGGACTTCTTTAGATACAATCCATGTATGGAACAATCTTGTGATTTGCTGCCAGAAATGATTTAGCAGAACTAGTGACTCAAGTTCTTTTCCACTGACTTTTAACCGTATTCCTTCAGCCACGGCTTTGTAATTAGGTCCAGATGTGAACATCTGTAGCAGCCAGGTAGTTCAACTCCTTTACAACGTTTCTAGGTCTCTAAACGTACGAGTGTGATGTGTGTCATTATGCACCCGTAAGCATTATCGCCCACAAAAGAGCATTTATAAATCATCACCGGTTATGTATCACGCCTGCAGGATTGGAAAATTCTTTGAAACAGAAAGCCTCAGAAAGCCCAGTTTCTTTTTCAAGAGGCTGAGTGTGAAGCTCTCAGAGACTTCGCTGGAGTGGGAGCAAACGGGCCTGTGTCCAGGTGGAGTCTCTCAGTATTCTCGCTGTCCAAAAAAGGCCCGCTGGAACCAATCGCTTCCTCTCAATCTGGTTTGTGCTTGCTTGTTAAAAAATGAGCCTCAGAAACATGACTGATTTTGTAAATTGATACCACAGAATACATCATTTGCCCATGACATCTTACAGCTCGCACTGGAAGATCAGCGGTCATTATAAGACAATGGAACTGAATTGGCAGAGTGCATGACTGGACTGTTTCACTTAAAGTACAAGTTGTGACCGATTATTAATGACAAATGACCTAGATGGAGTTGATGTGATCTGTGATTTCATTTGTGTTCCTTGCAGACTGGTGCAAAATCTAATAATTTAATGGCTGCCACCAACAACTACTTTTCTGTCGATTGATTTTCCTCCATAAATTTGAGAATCTCATTTAAACCTTTGTTTTATTTTACCTACAAGCTGTATGGTATACTAATATGGCACAAAACAGAATTATTTCCCTATTATTAAATCCTCAAGTACTCCGTATTCAATAAAGTGCAACAAGTCTTTATGATATTCTGTACAAACAGTCCAACATACAGTAAAATTAGAATGAGTCCTAGCTCACACGTTCACTCAGATGTATGTAAACAAAGTAGTAAGCATTACAGTGCATTCACATGAGAAGTGTTTTGCGCTTTGAGTGCTGCAGCAAACCACAAGCCCAACACACCAAAGTGTGAAGAATGAGTGAATGCACCCTAACTGAACTGGCTGAGAAATACAGTATTCCAAGATCAACACAATTAAGAAGCTTAACGAAATACTATAAACGTTTACTCGACATCGCATTAGTGGTGCTGTGGTAAAACTTAGGGCTTTGCACATTGTACAAACCAGCTTTTTTATTTTGGGCCAAAGTATTTCCAAACTTTTAATGATTTGGGTCTTGGAAACCTTTATTGAAAGTTCTCTACAATCATCTTCTGACTCGGGCTACAGAGCCATTTTTTAAGACCGTGCTTAAGGCAGCCAAACAGTGACTGGACCAAATATGACTTATGTCATACACACAGAAAGTTGTGCTGAGAAAAATGCATAAGTGGTTAACCCTTCATCGCATTGTGTTCCAGATTTGACACAGGTGCAAATTGCCAAATTGTAAAATATTTGCAAATATAATGTGCCGAATGTGCAATCATTATTTGTGTTTCAATAAGGAAATACATTGTCTGACTATCTGTCATTGATCAACAGATGCAAATAAAATTTCTCGAAGGATATATAGGGTGTGAACTAAAACTTTATGCGCTCTTCACATAGACATATTTTACTATTCATACCCAGGGAACAGTTAGAGGTTAGATGCCTTGCTCAAGGGCACTTCAGTCATGATTGGCTCTGGAAATCGAACCGGCAAACTTCCTATCACAAGCCCAGTTCTCTAACCGCCAGGCCTTGGCTGCCTCAACATGCAAACTCCCCAAAGAAAGGACCCAGGCTGCCCGACCTGTGGATCACACCTAGGACAAAAG
>JAYDZG010000022.1:6079224-6090822 GCA_034509265.1 Microcambeva bendego
GTCTACATTATGTAGACTCTCAGCTCTGCCAGCTGAGATAAGATTCGTCTTCCTCAATCACATGATACAATGAAGCAATTAAATGCACTAACTTGGCAGGGAAAAGGGAAGAAAATGCATGAACAAAATTTTAAAAAGAAACAGTTTTTGTATTCAACATAACTTCTGCGCACAGCTTTAACATCCTGCATTCTCAGCACTCTGCATTTATTTAACGAACATGACCGAGGACACATGTTCTCACATCAAGATACTGGTTCACCATATCTGGAGACTATTAGGCTTCAATCCAAAAGCCTAAAGAGAAACATCCAGCTTTATGCAGATGTCCCACTTTGCATCTGAATCGTTTAACCTCAGCTGAATCTATGTGATTTCACAGCGTGCAGAGGGGAGGACCTCTCCTCATGGAAAAACCCAAACATCAAGCAAAACGCCATAGCAAGCCAACAAACCTGCTTCACATTTACTGGCTTCGATTTATATACCCTAACACAGATGGGTTTAGGAAACAGCAACAGTGTGGTACACGCCTGGAGTTCTGCCACCGTACTTGCTTGGAAAACGTGAAGCTACTGACTGGAATCACATGTTACATATGCCTGGAAAATCTCACACTAGACTTGTCAAAGACAATATTACAAGTACTACTGAGTTACAAAGGTTTCTTACCGTTCGACCCTCCTGACCAGGTAAACCAGCTGGTCCTAATAACCCGAGGTCTCCCTGCAGAAGAAAGATAAAACAAATTAAACAAAATATCTTAGCATTGTTTACATATTATGTAGTATACTGTTGTCACATTATTATGACCACCAGCTAATTTCCACAGTAACATCTGTGTGTAGCATGGACAGAATCTATACATGATGCAGTAAAACGTGACATTAAAATCCTATTCAATAAATATGTTTTTGGTGTACATATGTCGACACCTGCACCAAGAGAACTTTATTGACATCCAATACTTCCATCCAATCCAAAGGACATAATACTCCAGGCATGCTGCTTAAAACAATAAAAGAAGTGCATACCTTTGCTCCATTTGGTGCTTTGCCAGGTGAGAGTCCAGGGTCTCCCTTCCGTCCCTACAACACACATTGAAAATTACTAAGTTTCTTACAGAGGTTCATGCTGAAACACTAAACAGTAACACCAGTACATGACACTACATGAGTCGGGCATGGTACAATACATTTCAAATGTTGTGCACATTTACTAGGGTGGTAAGATATAGACAAAATAATGATCACACCATTTCAGTTATTAATACAACAGATTAGTGAAAACCAATAAGCAACACAAACGCTGTGATCTTTATACTGCATGACCTGCACAGATCCAGCTGTTGAATACAGTATGAAGCTGGCCCTCATGCACTGGTGACACTGCACTTCAAAGACGTTCCTTAGTTCTGTATTGAGAAAGTCCAGGGCAGTTTACACGGACACGGCTAATAAATGTTCTCGAACCTAAGCGAGGTTATTTACACAAGAGCTCCTCCATGTATGCCTGAGAGAATTAGTTTACACTAAGGCTCTCTGAAGACATCGGGGATCACCCGGCACATTCTTTTGCCTTTTTAGGCAATGAGCTGCAATCGGATTGGCCAGTCACATCTAATACAATCAGTTCAAAAAGCCCTGCCGGTCATTATAATTAAATAAAGTCACACTTATTGATCAATACAAAATACCACAGTTTATGTTGCATGTATTACTATTCATGCAACTATATAAACATCCCTTCAGAAATCCCTTAACAGATAATTTTCAAAAATCACAAATAAAAAAAAGTTTTAAACGTGAAATATGTGGTTTTACAGTGGCAATACAATACCAACAAGGGATCAAACCCTAGACCTTGCTGTGAGGCGAAGGTAATAATATTGGTCCAGAAAGATGATAAATGTCCAATAAAACACCAAACTTAACTTGTCTAAGCCTGTATTAAGAGTGTGTGGGCAGTTACGCCAATTACATTGGTTACTATAAAATAAAAACACAAGGAATAATAATATTAGTTACCACTAATACGCATTTAGACGATGTTCCCGTATGGAGCTGGAAAAACCTTTTAAAAATTAACTTGGTGCTGAGAAAGTAAAAATACACATGGTGGCTTGGAACGAGTCTGAGTAGTGTGGTGTCATGGCCTGGGAGTTCCCAAGGAATGTGAGTTCATAATTGAGGGGAATGAAACCACGGACTACATGAAGTGACTCAGCACTAAACCTCTAACAAGAAACATGATGTTTTAGCCTTTCCAGACTGATTAACTATGATGGTACATGGAAAATGTTGGAAAACATAAAAATGTGACATTGCACACAATTATTCAAAACATACAGTATATCTGAAAATATATTGATTCACCACTGAATATAACTACATTTGTAGTATATAACAGACAAATGGTGAAAAACAATACAATAAGAAACAGTATTAAAATCCTTAATTCAGAGCAAAAATGGTATCATTTTTTAATGTACAATAAGAAAATGGTAGTCAATATGGACTAAACCTTCTAAAATCTTGTGCACTCTCTTCACAGATGCATTTTGTGTCAACCTATGTACACTCTCAAGAAGTAGGCTGTTGAAAATCCTTGATTCTTTAAATGCTCCTAGTAAGGCACCTAAAATTTAACTTTTTGCAAAACTCTTCTTACGAAAATATAACAAATATGGCAAACATATAGGGAGCACATAAATAGAGCTTTACAAGATATCTTTAAATGCAATGTTAATGCAAGATCATATATTTTGGACATATACATCAAGAATGAACGCATAAAGATAAATACTGTTATATTTGTTAGAGGCTGCTAAGAAGGGTTTTAACAGGAAATGGTGTGAATCCAACCCTGAATATGTGGATGGATTTTACAATGGACATTTATACAATTGAAAAGCCAACAGCATTTGTAATCTCAAAATGAAACAATTTATCTCAGATTGGTAAAAAATTGGGAACACACAAACTAATATAAGTAGTGTACACAAAAGATCAGTCCCTGATTGTACATAGTTTCTATTGAATTATTGTTAGTATCATCATCACTACATTTATTATTGTTGATATTATTTTTGCTTTTGTCATTTTTTTTCCTTCATTGGGGAAGGGGGTGTTGAAAAAATAGTTTAAAACTATTTTGTGGACTATTTTTTATAATAACTTAAACAATATTCTTCCCACATGTGTTCCTGAATCAAGAGAAGCCCAGTGACATGACAATGACTGAGAATTTTTATCAAGGTACTTAACAGCAGTCAGGGCCCTTTTGGCGATTAAGTGGAAGTTTGCACCACCCAGAAGATCACTGACCCACCACTAATCATGCTGGATGATCCTGCAGACAGCATAACGTTCACCATGGCATCTCCAGACTCATTACGTCTGTCACATGCAGACATCATCTGTAAAGAGAATAGAGCGCCAAAGAAGACCCTCCCAATTCCAGTATTCGGTGACAAAGTCCAATCATGCTGACACTGGTCTGGAAATATTTACAACCTGTATATCAATCAACCAGGTCTGCACTTAAGTAAACAGGGATGTTAAAAGGTAAATGTTTAGCTAAGCACCAGGTGTAATAAAACTCACATTTTTATGTTAAACAGAGTAATATATGCTTGGTTACAGCAAAGAGTTAACACGCAATAGTACAAACCTTGAGTCCATGAGGTCCTGGGCGACCTGGGTTTCCATGTGGACCTGGAGGACCCTGCAAAACAAGCACATGATCAAGTTTTATCGTTTGCCATTTTCTCTGTATTTACACAGTTCTCCCTGTAGGACACTCAGACCGGGTGGTGAACCTTGACCCACGTCATTGTTTTGTTTCCCTTGAGAAGATTCTCAGAAGAAAAGAGATGGGAAGAGGGATGTTAAGTTTGTAAACAGTGTCTAGTAGAAGGGTCCACAGACAGGTTCAGAAGGGTATACAGAGTTACTGAGAGGTACAAGGGGTCCACAGTCTGAATGGATTTTAGAGCTCTGTGCAACTACAAAAACCAATGCACATAAATGCCAGTTCTGGTGGTGTCTGTTGCCCTTAAACTTCCTTTTAGCAGTGTTTAAAGATCTTATAACTGACTTATAACACTTTTATTTATTCCTCTGAAGAGTACTCTGGGCAGCTTCTTAAAGAGAAGCATATTTCAGTAATAAACACTTTTTTATTTACAGCATCTGACTAAAAGAGAAAACATCTGCCCAACTGTCAAATGTTACAAGCTCTTATTTCTGTGTTAAAGGTGGAACTGTTGACAGTAAAATGTGAACAATCTCTGTCCAGCTTCTATAACATTCTTTGTGCAAATATTTTGTGCAAGTATTTAGCCGAAAAAGAGCCATTTCATGCAAAGTTTTGACACTGAGAATATGACCTCATCCTGTTGTATTTTACCTGTAATATAGGTCCATAACAATATTATACTGACTACACCAACTTTCACTAAATAAACAGTCCATTCACTGTTGGGCAGCACAGTGACTCATTAAGGCCCTTAACCCTCATTGCTCACTGACTGTATACTGTACTGTAGGTCGCTTTGGATAAAGGGGCCTGCTAAATGCTGAACATGTGAATGTATAAACCAGTACATTGTGGTGCCAATGTGTTGAGTGCTTTTATTTGAGAAGACTCGGTTTTGCCTTTAACAAAACTGATTAATTAACTGATGCATCGAGAAGCTACAAGCTTCACTAATGTAAATGCATAATAATAGGCAGGTGCTCTACACAACAGAACAAGGCGAGTCTCATATACACAAGTTATGTTTAGATTAATGTGTGAAAAGATCTACTGTACTGTATACAGGTGTTAAAAAGTTAGAATGTACCCTTAATGTCAAGTGTACTTAAACTGTACATTTTGATACGCAATGTTAAATGAAGCAAATAAATAAGAATTGCACAACAATATGTTCAGACAGTATTGATCAATTACACTGAAATATCAGCAGTGCTGTAAGCCAACCAGGCATGGCCTATGCTAGAAGTACAAATATATATAAATACATAAAGACTGTAGACTAAATTGATTCAGAAGCACAATATGATTATTAAAAAAATAAATTATATAATGAGTTGCAACATGTTTCAGCCAATCATCCCTAAAAGAATCACTTTTCAAAGAATGTGAAACTGGCTCTAGGCTACTCCAGATTGGAAGAATTCTGTGTAATCACAGCTCCTCACAACCATTTTAAATTCCATGTTTTTGGCTTGACCTCATAATATTTTTTTGCATTGTTTCTGAGCTCACGTTGTTCTGATCTCAGACATTAAGGGAGGTCGGTTCTAATCTACACTCAGTGCTTGTGTATATATTAAGCTTTTCTGTATGCATAATGGCTCCGTTTGTTACAGCATATGGATGTGATTATCTTCATGCTGTCACCATCCCATACAAGAGAGAGAGAGAGGGCGGGGGTCAAGTAGACTCTTATTTTCAATTCAAGTGACCCAAAAAAAATTGGGTAGGTAAATAGATTGAAAGATATATTTTCTATATTATTTTATATTTAGATTACATACATAGCTAGACATATACAGACAAAGAGAGACCCAGTCAGAGAGAAAGACAGAAAGATAAAAAAACAGCATAGAGAAACATAGATAAATATACAGACGGTAAGATCTAACAGAACCTGTATTATGAAGCAATGTAATTGAGTGCATGTCCTGCAGGTAATTATATCCCTGATTTCCTGATATTTGCTCTTCTTTATTTAACAATTTTCCACATTGCACAGCAAGCATCAAGTTGCTTGGATGCCGTTCAAGTGACATTAGTTTTGAGTCAGTCTTAGTAAGGAAGAACTTCTTTAAGAACATGTCAGCCAGCCCATTAGTGCTATTACAAAGAGATGGCAAGTGGAAGAAAGCTTTCCGTCTCTCCGACCGTTGAGACACCAGAGGACCTGATCTTACCTTTAAAATTTTCATTATATTTCCATTATAACATAAAACAAGTGGGATATTGTTAAACATTGGCAATCCTGAGAGAGAAAGAGTGCCGGTCAGGTGAAGTAAATCTGAAAATCGTGCAAACATTTTCCACTCCTACACCAAACATATTTCCCTGCACTGCTTAATCTCCATGGCCTATTTCTGGAGAAGCTTCTGGCACAACGTCTGAAGTATGACTCCAGCGTTATGAGAATCAGGAAAAGAGACCAGACTTACAGTCAGATTTACAGCAGTGTGTAAGTCAGATGACCCAGAAACCCACTTTAGGAAACAGGATATGGAATTTTGTATGGAAAAAAACTCTAAAAAAGGCTTAAAATGTTACAAGTAAGCACAGCAATAGGAATATCTGGAAGTGACCAGGTTAAAATGACATGGCGTAATGCCCCGGTGCATTACATTTGACACTTGTTATTCAAAACTGTAGGTCTGAGGCTTGGAGCAGGAGAAGCGGAAAACCACATTCGTGCCGCTTTTTAAGAGGTCCCTTAAAAAGTCTGCTCCTAAACACTCAATCCAGGAGGGAAGGAAACCCAATCTGACCATAAACTTGCTTTCAATGGCAAACAATCTGCTGACACAACACAGCAAAAATCTAGCAACTTAGGAAAAACCTGCGTCTGCCAAATGTCCATTGAGATCACAGAGCCAAAATCATTCATTTGGCATCCAGTTTTTACTAGTTAGTACAGCAAAGTAGCTGCATAAATCATGTCACATTGACTGATCGTTATGGCTAGTTAAACGTATGGATAGTTGGCTAGCATTAGACAGAGAATATAAATGCAATTAAATCTTTAGAAACCCTTTAGCTGCTTGTGAAACATATTTCTCAGATTCTCTATGAAAAAGAGTTGTGATTAATCTCTTGTCTACATATCTAGAATTAGCATTTAGCTGTTTTTTGTGGCAAGTTAGCTGAAGTACAGCTTTCAAACGGTAAAAATTAGACTTAAGGAAAATAAATTCTTATGTTAGCCATCTAGTTGGTAGTAAGAATTGCAAACAACTAAGCTAAATTTTCAAGGACAGCCAGACGGCTAGGTAGGCAGAATTAGAGTTAAAAAAGATCAGATTCTCTATGAAGAAAAGTTCTTCTATGAAGAAAGTTTGCAGAAAATGTTTTTAATACCATTTCTACTAGTTAATATAGCAAAATAGGTACATAAATCACATCACATAAATTCTGGTAAAAATAATTTTACTTATATCTTTACTTATCTTATATCTTTATAGTACTTTGAAATATACAGAGTAGTGCGTGTTTTCATTCATTTTGGTGGAGTTAGAGAGTTTTAGCTGGAAACTTGGCAACCCTGTAACCACTGCAGCATTTTCCCCACAGGCATTTCTTTTGGACTGTGGGAGGGAACCGGACTACCCGGAGGAAACCCACACGGACACGGGAAGAACATGCAAACTCCACACAGAAAGGACCAAGATCGCCCCACCCGTTGATCGAACCCAGGACCTTCTTGCTGTGAGATCTACCCACTAAGCTAAGTTTTTTGTGTACTTTTAATAACAGTGATGTGAGTAAATGTAATTCGTTACTTTTCACCTCTGAATAATTGTAAATCAGAGTTCTGTATAATATTTTTTACACACGCTTCCTTGTGCTTGTGTGTGCTGCACTGGGGCACGTGATCAAACCGAGAAAGATTTTCCATATTTAGTTTAGAACAACCCAGACATTCTAAATGTTTGTGAGCATATCAGTAAACATCCTTTCTTGTGTAAAAAAATACACACGTCTAAACATATCACAGGCATGTTTCCAGCTGCAGCAGATGCATGGGGGATCTACCAGAATTCAGAATTAGTCCAGAATGTATCCATTCATACAAAAATTTTAGATGAATGTCTTGCCATGGTAATTAGGTGTGAGGATATGGCCAATGGTGAAATGGGGATGGACATCACTACTGTTTTCTGGGCAAACATATTTGCTTTCTTTTCAGAAAGAAAGAACAACAGCATCTCCTCTTTGGGCTGCAAATGTTCTTTGTGTTTTTTCTTTTATATGCTATTATTGGTTTCTGTTATTTTGGACAACATTTAAGTAGTAATTTCTTTTCTTGGTTTGTGGCTCTTCAACCACACAAATCAAGTCCTAATTCAAGAGTACGAGGCTCCTCATCTCATTGCTTACTGTCAAAGGCTATTTCCAAACATGATTTTGGTTCATGTGTATCAGCAGCATTTAAATTTAATATAAATGCTCTCATAAACAAAAATCAGTGTTTTTATTTTGATATTGGTTTGTTTTCTCTTTATTTGCTCTTCAGTATAGTTGTAACTTTGTGAAGCATGCTGGATATTAGGTTAATGCTTTAAATCTAGCAGTCACTTGCACTGTTTTGGCCTTGAGCAAGGCCCTTAAGCCTGTCTGCTCCAGGGACGCCGTACAATGGCTGACCCTGTACTCTGACTTCAGCTTCTATACAAGTAGGGATATGCAAAGAAAAAATTTGATTGTAGATTGAAGTTATACTGTACATGATTATACATACATTCGTGGAAAAAGAGAGACCACTTCAGAATTATCAGGTTCTCTAGTTTTATAATTTATGGGTCTGTGTTTGACCAAAATGAGCAGTGTTAAATGTTTCTATAAACTAAAATAAGAAAATGAATTGAATAAAACGTTACTGCTCATTGTGATCATGCACATACCCCAAAAGTTAAGCTAAACTGATTTTCCATGACAACCAAAAGCATTGTATTCTATATATGAGACATATAAATAAATAAACGCTATCCAAAATAAAAGATGCTCATTATAAGACAAAGGACATTCCTATCTTACCGCAGAACAAAAATAATCAATGTAGAGCACTGTACAAACAACTCTAGCTGTAAAGATTACTTTATTAGGATAGCTCTAGCAGCATGGTTCAATAAGTTTAACTGGCAAGATAAACGGGACATCCCGAGTGCAGTTTTCCTTCCCCACATGTAAAAAATGCATCATTATGCCTCAGTCATTAGCAGAAAACAACAGTGCTGTAATATTTTCCTCGACTCGCAGTTTTGTACCCAGGTTAACCTCAAACTACCTTAATGTCTTGCAGACAGTTGCTGTTGTGATCATGTGATACATACTGCACTTAAGATGAGTTGGAAACTTGGCTGTCATATTAAAACTAAAATTTTATTTAAATGAAAGTGACATAGGGTGCTGGGAAAGCATGAGCATTTAATTCCCATTATTAATAATCCCCTTTAGCACTCTATCAGCACCTTAACTGTACTTGCATGCAATGAAGACACCAGACAGAAAACTGAATCATCTGACAAACAATATCAGTGTAATTAAATGTTGCTTTGTTTGTGCTTTTAGCTGGATTACAAACAGATGTTTCAGCATGACTCAACTCATTAGTGTAGCACCAAAAGGCAGAAACCCCTGAACAGATATTTAACCTTTTCCTGGGCTGATGTAACCATTTATTGGATGGTTACAGGTTAATATTAAACATTTACATAACCTTATGAAGCCTAAATGTTGTTTTGACAATGTTTCTTTGTTTGTTAGGATGAAACGTCATATATACACTTTGGTTATTGTCCCAGGTGGAGTCACAGGATTTTCCACCGCACACCAGCATCGGGCATCTGAACTCCCCGGTTCGAAACACTGCATTGCCGTTTGGCTGGGTGCCACCCTAGCCACTAGGATGAACATACCAGTGCGCTCTAGTGCTGGTCCCAAGCCCGGATAAATACAAGGGTTGTGTCAGGAAAGGCACCTGGAGTAAAACCTAGGCCAGATTAATAATGTGAACACGATCCACTGTGCTGACTCCTAATGGGAGCAGTCAAAATAATTCACATTTATACTTTGGTTACATTCATGACGGGAAACTGTAACTCCTTACATCAAGATTCATCACTTATATTAAACACGGTCATGGACAATTAAGTATTTCCAGTGCTCTGAGCGACAGTGCTTTGTCATTGTGTGTCGTCCCTTGTATTGACAATGTAAGGCACCCAGGGAGCAGTTAGGGGTGAGGTGCCTTGCTCAAGGGCACTTCAGGCATAAACTGTCAGCTCTAGGAATCAAACTGGCAAACTTCCGATCACAAGCCCAGTTCTCTAACCACTAGTCCACGGCTGCCCCATTGCTGCATCCTCCATATTGGGTTTGTGGTTTAATCTTGCAGGTTTGGGGCTACACCTGGTGCCTCACTGGCGAGGCACAGGCATCCCCATTACACAAAGCTTTGCTGGTACTCAACAGCTCAACCTAGTCAAGAGGATTTGGGCATCTCTGACTTTAATAAGGCTGCCACAAAGACTTCTTTCTTCAGTTGAGTAGATTGGATTCCCACAGTGCAGCCCCCTAAGAGGCCCCTTAAAGGGTCACTGCAGGCATCAACCTACAGACCTATACACCGTGAATTCTCTTCAAAGACTACAGTCCAGCTTGAGGAAAGCAGGACTTCTGCATGCCCAGTTAGGAATCATAAACGACCGTGAATCCATTTTAATCTATACTCTTTTATGTAATAAGTTACTTAAAATCCACATTTGTATTTTTCTGTAGGGTTTTTCTTAAAAACTTGGATGCAATTCTACATTCACTTAGACTCCGACAAGTCTGACCTTTACACACACCCACTAACTGGACTTTTATAACATTTATATTACAATAGAGGGAAAACATTAGCCTAAAAACAATAGGTTATTAATCTCACTCTGTCCGAAAACAACAATCTAATCAATCAACAATGGGGTTTTAAAACTTACCCATGCTCCTCTTTTCCCCTGTAGTCCTGGCTTTCCGGGTGGGCCTGGAGCTCCCTAAAAAACAACACAACAATAAAAGACTTTTCATCAAGCTAGCATTTAGTGCAATAATCCTGGTATTGGATGGTGCCACTGAACCATAACTAGAAGTGAACTGTTGCCAATGGGTGCTTAAATGTAACAGCCTCATGGTCACGCCATCCACTTGCTAAGTTCTGCAACTCTTTGCAGGTCAAACACCAGACCCACGTGGTGGAAATCTCAATACCAAGTAATAGAACCAAAGTGGGACTCTCCTGGTTTCCACAAAATCAAGCCCAAACTCCTAAAACTTTTACTGAGGTTTGGCTCAGCTTACTGGCAACTAAACTGTGAGCTGACTACAGCCATCTGACTTCTTAATTATAAAAAATTATCTACTTTTAAACCAATTACACACATGGAATAACTTAAGAGGAAGAAGCAACATTTCACAAGAGGTCAGTTTCCAAGCACATTTTTCATGTGGAATTGAAAAGACTTTACCTGAAAATATAAAAGAGAAACCACAGAGGAACCAAACATTTATATTTTCAGCATTTAGCAGACATTTTCTTTCAAAGCAAGTTACAGTACTGTGACAGTATTCACCAATCAGGAATAGCCTTATGACCATCTTAATTATATAGTTTCTAATATAACAGCCCTGCAACATTTATCAGATCAAGCATTTCAGCCAATTGAGCTATGCTAGATCATTTGTTGTATCAGACCACATGGGCCAGACTTCTCTCCCCGAATGTGTCAATGAGACTTGGTCATCCATGACCCTGTCACCGGCTTAATCACTGTTCCTTCCTTGGACCACTGCAGACCAGGAACACCC
>JAYDZG010000022.1:6095855-6109951 GCA_034509265.1 Microcambeva bendego
CATCTGCACATCTGTATTTCAGACATAAAATTCCTATACATCTTTTTTTCACTAGTGTGAGGAATGTTTTAAGTGGAATAATACGGCCGCTCATCTCAAACTAGTTCGTCCAACTAATAGTTATCACCAGTTAAAGATGAAATAATTCTTATTTCCCATAAATAGCTGCTAAATATCAGCCTGACATTCCTTCTGCTATAAGGACTTGATCTTAAAAAGTGTTGCACAGGTTGAGTCCCTTGAAAACACTGGATGCAAGGCAGCTATAAAACTTCTTACATTCAATCATGGTGCAACTAACACTAATGAATTTGTTTTTGAAACAGCTAACTCATCTTCATTTTGTATAACAGTAGCTGAGGACAAACCTTGCAGATGACGTTTGAACACAGGGCAGTTGTGGACTAGTAATTTAAAGATTGCTGGTTCAAGCCTCACTACAGTCAGGTTGCCACTGTTGGGCCGTTGAGCAAGACATTTAATCATCAGTTGGTCAGACTGTATACTGTTACACAGCACTGAAAGTTGCTTAGGATAAAGGCCTCTGCTAAATGTCAAAAATTTAAATGTTAACACAAGACCAGGGAGCTACTGGATTTGTGATATGCCATCCTTCTAATAAAACATATAGCACACATTACAGTCTAAGCTTCAATTTAACACAATTTGCTTTAAAGCAGATGGTTTATTCAATCGAATCATATGAACAATTTGTATACAAAGAATCTGAATCAAATGATCAATATGAATCATATAAACCAAATGAATCATATGAACAATCCAAATTATCTGGATCATCTAAACAACGTAATTTCCAGGGTAAATATTTAACATTATCTCACACTTTGGAGGTGACACGTGTTCAAGATGTTTTGCAACTATGGAGAAAAGTTGTCACAAAAGCTGACGGAAGTGATGTGTGTGAATGTCAGTGCACCAAAATATATGTGAGTGTAAAATTTAGACCATGAATACTGCTAGACACCCCACTAGAACTGGTTGCTGCAAATTTGTCTAGTATCAGCAAACTTGTCTAATTGAGAAGAAAAAGCCCAACATTCATCCAGAGGCCTCAAGACTACCTTTTCAGATAAGTGAAAAGAAATCCCTTAGTTATTAAGCACAGGGCAAAAATGTGTCAATGGAACCCATAAGAGGATCACTTAACACTTGAATACTTGGATACAGGAGCAATGAATCAATACAACTGTTTACCCATACAGATAAGTCTTTTGAAAGATTCACAAAAGCCATCAGAGCGCAATGATCTGAAAGCTATTGCCTCATTCTGAGTGAACACTAAACAAAAAGCGTGTCAGGCAAAATGTATCCAATTACCACAAAGAGTCCTTCTTGTCTAACACTAATTTTAAGTTCAAACCTTAAAAAGTCAAAATATGGAAATGTCTGAAGCTGGGAAATGTTCGGTTCTGTAGCTTTGTCAAAAACTTATTTTTTGTAGAATGTGAAAAGAGTAGAGAGAACGAGAGGGAGGACACGAGAGAGTCAGACCCCAGTCCTCATCCACGTGGCAGAGTTCCTCTAATAGGAGTAACACTATAAGATATCTCTTTCCTCTCTCTCTCTATAAAAATGCAGAGATTAGGGAGGGCTGAGCAAGGGGAACAACGGCCGACAGTAGCTACTCCTGCTGGAAATCTACATAGCAAGTTAATTTGATAGAGACATACAAGGCTTAAATTCCACACATATGCAACCCCTTAAAAAATCACTGTTGAGTTACAATATTATAAACAGTGTGCAGCACCAACAGCAACTGGATGGGCTTGGAGTAACTCAATAGGATTGTCACAGGTATCTAGAGTAATGCTGCCTGCAGTATATCCTATAGCTTCTGGAAGGGGCATGAGGGAGGAGCCATAAAATTTACAAGCCAGGGTTGTATTTGGAAGTCACGCTTTTCCAACCAATGTCAGACATTTATAGCCATGTGAGATCCCATCTGCCACAGTCTCCGTGTATGGGTGTATATTTACTTTTGTTAATTTAATTATTCTAAATTTGATGGATGGGGCACATTCCAGGGTTTCTTGACGTTGTGAATATAGATGCTTTGTGTTGCAAAACTGTTCCCAAACCTAAGCAGGTTGGGTTTTGACACAGTGCAATTTAAAAGATTAAAGATTTAGAATAATCTTTTCACCACTGTGCATTGGAATTTGTCATCTGCAAAAAGAGCTGTGGGCAGCAGCCACGACTTCAGTCGTGACCTGTAAGCTCTGGGAATTGAACCTTCTGATCACAGGCCCAGTTCTATAATGACCAGCTCATGGCTGCCCCAAAAGATTGAAGATGACAGACATTCAGTTTTGGATGTTTGCAGTGTCAATTATGCAAAGATATGTTTCTAAATTCTGTTAATCTTAATAAACGGTCACCTCATAATAATCTTTGTTACAAAAGCACACTATTCCCACAGAAGACACAACAGTCTGTTTCCAAACATATTCTACTATCTCATCATCCAACGCCAATAGTGGAAGTAACACAGAGTCCTGTGAAGTACAACAGCAACATCAGGGGATCTCCTTGGCCTGAAACATGTTTTAAATATATGCAGATGATCTAAGAGATTAACAATGGGAAAATGAGGGTAAGTATTCTATAGCCAGATGTACCAGAAGTCTGTGCGGTGCATTACATCAATGGGATTACAACCAAGACCACCAAATGTTCTGAAGCACCAATTATGACACCATTACAGTTTCCAAGCTTTCCACACTTCTCATCCAGAACATGACTCCACTGCTTAAAGCAAGCGATTGTATGATTTCAAAACTGATGGGAATAATCAAAAGCTAATTATTTGGAGCTGCTTCTAAAATATTTTTAACTCAGAGCCTAATTTAACAAGAAATGTCAAATTTCAAGGTCAGGGAACACTACAGGTCCTGTAAGCAGAATTCGCCAAGGCCAGTTATTCACATTTCACAGGTTCTTAAAAATAAGCAGGGCTCTAACATATGTCATCTGGCTACCATAAGACATGGTTTAATGTAGGAAAAAATTATCTACCTTGTACGGATTGTCTCTAACTTGTTGTATAAAGCTTGTTTGGAAAGCTGTTTAACGTTTAGTTTTCAGGGGCTACACGAGCAGATTCAAACCCAGCTGGTTATTTTGTTCTCATAAAACAAGAAACCCTACTGCTAAGGTGAACTTTTGGAATATCAGTCCCCTCTTCATGTCCAAAATAAAATACCAGTCCAAAATAAAAGAAAATAAAACTTGTTGTAATAAAAAGCAAGCAAGTCAAATGCTTGACAAAACATAGTCTGAAAAACTCGACTAATGTAATACACACCACCCGAGCTCCTTTTTTATTGCCCAATATCTGAATATTGACCATAACCTTTTTCTCTGTTTATATGAGCATATGGTAGGACCTCATGAAGTTTGAGTTCTCTAGAAATTATTTAACAAATAAGGCACAAATAAGGCACCCTATGCAATGACACCATAATGGGGTCTTCTTTGAACTGCACAAAGGTAGACACCACCCTTGGGCCCCCATGAACCAAAGAGCATTATAAAAGGACTTGGATGTGTTCTAATAACCTGTTCTTAAAATCCTGCCTTTGTCATAACTGTAATTTAAAGATGCCTAAACCCAGCTGACTGGTATTAACAGCACATCCCAGCAGTAGGGGATAGCATGAAGGAGTAGTCCTTTTAAAAGGAATATGTTAAATTTGTCTTGATAGGGCAACAATAAATAAGCTGTTTAATGATGTGTATATATAAGGGTAAAAACAGTTCTCACTAGAATGCCTGAAGTTCAAGTTTTATTAGTAAATTTATCTGACAAGATTCCCCGTGAATGTTTCTGATATACACCGATCAGACATTAAATAATGACCTCATTCACAGTGGTTGGGGTAGAAGACTGCTGTTGGGCCCTTGAGCAAGGCCCTTTACCCTAATTGCTCAGACTGTATACTGTACTGTAAGTCACTTTGGATAAAGACGGCTGAAAATGTAAATGTACCTGTGATGTGTTTTGTATTCTGAAAACTTTCTATCAGAACCAGCATGATCAACTTCAGCAACCTGAGCTGCAGTAGCTCGTCTATTGGATCAGACCACATGGGCAAGCCTTCTCTACCCACGCATGACCCAGTCTCCAGTTTACCGCTGTTCCGTCCTTGAATCACTTATGAGAGATACTCAGACCAACCACAGTCCTGCCCAGGCTGAAGCAATTAGTAAAGAGAAATGAATAAATCAAATTATAAATGAATAGCCTGTTTCCACTGTTTCTACTTTACCCTAACCCTTGCATAAAATGCTCAGCTATCGCCTGGATGCTACTACCCCAAGCACAAATGCCAAAACGCTGATGAAGACTTTTTTAAGGAGCCAGATCATTTCTAACGTGAACGCTAGATGGAAAATCTCATTTAAGCATGCAGCGCTTTTGGGATGAGGCCTTTCCATTCATTCTGAGAAACAAAGGAAAAACCTGTACAACTCAAAGAATCAATGATTTCAACATTATCTTACTAGTAGCTAACACTTTGCAATCAAGCAGCTGGCTGACTCTGCGCTTGCTTCAAGACTTAGGGTTATTTAGTCAAGTATTCACATAACATTGTCAGCGGTGGGTCACTCACTACTAGTGGCCTTTATTAGTCATATATACATAAACACATGTACAGTGCATTAACCATATGATATGCAACCAATCTTTCAACTGATAGATCTACACCTTACACACTAGACTAAGTATTTTCTGCTAGCACACCAGTAGTGAACTGCTAGCTGAGTCTTTCCCACCACTTCCTGATTTCCTGCTTCAGTATACACAATCTCAAAGTTACCCATGTCTGGCTAGTATCATTGGTAATAACAGGAAACCTGAATGACAAGCGAGCAAGGTCAATTCTGGTTTCCTACACTCATGACCTCCAGTGTGACTCAGATTCTTCAGAGCTGTGATGCATTTGGCCAAAAACCTGGCAGGAATCCTATTTTTAGGTAGTGGTGGAATGATTCATGGACTTCCAAGGGGAAAATCCTGTTCCGCTATTCACAGAGGTTCACTGTACACACGTACGACTTTCTAAGTCAAGGGTCTACAGTGTCTGACTATTTTAAGCCTTTCAAGTGGACAAAATAGCGATCAAAATTATTTACCTGTGGTCCAGGTTCTCCTTTTAACCCAGGTGGTTCAGCCAGGAGGGAGAACTGGGTTGGTTCCACATCAAACGTTTGCAGACCGTCTGTGGCTGCTGGCGTGATGGGTTCAAACAAGCTGTTCTTGGTGTACCAAAAGGTGGTCATCTCTGGTACTGATCTTTTCACTGCTATGGTAGTCAGCTGCTTCTTTGAGAGGGGTACAGCACTAGGAGGTTTGGTGGTTACTGAAGATTGCAAACTTTCTGGTTTCCTTCTGGTTGGCCTGGCTGTCACAAAGGATTTCTGGGATTCCAAGGTTGCTTCCTGAGCTCTCTTTTTGGTACTGCTTAGTTGAGTAGGTTTGGGGGATGTAGGGAATCCGATTGTCCTTAACGGTGGAGTGACGGTCTGAGTTTTTGTCTGTAGAGGAAGCTGCAGGGTTGTTTTGGCTATTCTTGGAGGTACTGTTCCACGGACGGAGAGGGGCACAGAACTAGACTTGATATTAAGAGCTGCTGAGGTCATTTGTATCTTGCTTTGTGGCGGACTAGAGGTAAACACTTTGTTAACCAGCTTAGTGGCGGTCAGTGAAGTCTGAAGAGTGACAGAGACATTGGAATCCCAGCGTAGCAGCGGTAGAAGAGGCGGAAGGTTGGGTCGATGGGTGTCAGCTTCCCTGCACTGTTTTTTAATGTACTTACAATAATTATGAGCTGCCTCGGCCGAAGGATGAATGTCAAACTGGCAGACTGCTCCTTCAAACTGGACAGAGTTATGGCTCATTTTGCCCAGCAGAAAGGAACCTTCTGGATCCAGAGTTTCCTCATTTTGAAAATGCAAATTCGCATTTACACTAGTCTTCCCACAAGAAGTATATAAAGTAACCTTTTGGGGTCCGATGCTCAAAGCCAGACTGTGCCACTGACCATTGTGGACATCATAATCAAAATATACAGAATTTTTCTGGCCCACATAGACCACGATATTTCCAGGGGTGAACTGCACCCCAAGCTGGACTCTCTTCCTCTTTGAGAGGACGGTGAAGAGGAACGCATTGTTCACGCGATGTGAGCAGATGCTGAGGATGAGCGAAAATTCCGGGCTTAAAGACGCTGGTATCACAGAGCTCACTGGCACTTCGATTCGAGCTCGTTGGGTGAGAATGACCCCTGATTTGAAAGGGATTACTCCAGGCATATTGGAGCGTGTCCCTGATGAAGGTCTCTTTCCCACCAGGCCCAGCTTCTGCAGGATATCCCCATCTGAAAAATAAATGTAAGGCATAAGGCAACCTTAATTTGTACATCAGTAAATCAGAGAAGTTGGAAAGGTGTGGAAAATGCATTATTTACATTAACTTTTACTTGAAACTTACTTTTAAGTTAATACACCTCAATTTCTGAGTTTTAGGCTGGCAACACACAATTAGGACGTTTCAAATTAGGGCTAGATTGGAACTGATTTGCATATCTCTTGCTCTACAGTGAATATCATCATTCACTGGAATAGGGAGGAATTTTGGTGTGTAAAAGCATACAGCACAAGTTTAAGCTGAATGCCCGTGATCATCTATTTCTCAGACAGCCCTGCATCAAGAATCACCGCTCAATAACAGCTGATTTAAGCACACAGGTAAGGGATTACTCTAGATTTATAAAGCACTACAGTACAAAGTTACATGTACAAATACCTCTTAAAGCTTCACTGTGCTAAAAAAAAGTCTTATGTTATGTCCAGAAGTGGGCAACTTCTCTTGGCTCTGATGCATCTAGGATGGACCATCCACCAAATGCCCAGGTCTGTCGTTGTATGGCATGTGTCAGTGCCATTGGCAAAGGTCACCAACACTTCTCTGATGTTAGCAGTAATGAAGTAAAATACACTGAGATCTTAGAGATCTTAGAGCAACATATTCTGCCTTCAAGACGTCAGCTTTTCAGGGGATGTCCATGCATTTTTTAACAAGACAACTCAAAACCCCATGCTGCATTTATTACAAATGGAAGAAGAGAATACTGGTACTGGACTGGCCTGCCTGCAGTCCTGACCTGTTCCCAATAGAGAATGGGTACGATGACTCGATACTGTTGCACATTTGCAAGAAGAAAGAGAAAAAAATATATCACCAAAAATCATTGGCATTTTTGTGGGGTGGGGTGAAAAAGAAATCACAACATTACAAATAAGTAAAAGCTTTAGTGTCCCAATTTTTTTGAATATGTTGCAAGTCTGAAATGCAGAAATGGGTGTTTATTTAAAAAATGTGAAATATCTCATATTCATACTGTCTGCAATCAAATAGTCAATGTAAGAAACTTGCATTTTTTTGTTATTAGTATTGTTCATGCTGTCCCAACGTTACTGATGTGGGGATGTATATTTAAAATAGCTATATAGTTTTACATGGTAATTCAACAAAGATTTTATTTCCATTTGGAAATAGTTTGCTGAGCCAGAGCTTATATGTATTGTCTAAACATATGGAAAAATACGCTGCTATAGTACAAATGTAAACAGAGTCATTTAAAAACCAGATATTCTCACTAATTGGGAATATTGAAAGAACATAACTATGAAATATAAGACCATCATTGTGCTGAACAAAATACATCATTGTTAGACTGCCAATGTTTATGGTAAATGTAAATGCTCTCAAACCACTTTGAGTAAACAAAGGAGCTTTGAGCAACCCGGAGAAAAATCGACGTCATTAATCTTTGCTTGCATGCTAGTAATTTCAATGACTTGATATATAATCATGTGCAATCTAAGCGGGTGTCCTCACTAATCACAACATTAAACTGCAAGAAATGAAATTGGCAGCTGACAAGAAAATTAAATTAAACTAAATAATATGTTAATGACCACTCTATGTTCCATTGGTTTTAGGCCATACATCATTGGTAACCCCAAAAAACAGACTTAAAAGAGCTAATTTGCCTATAAAAATACTTATAAAAATAGGATTGAATAACTATGTTCATGGAAGAAAAAGAAATATTGCTGAGTGTCTGGAAACATAAACTAATACAGACTAAAATGAGTCAAAGTACATCGTCTGACCATGAGAGACAGAGGCCATTCATAAACCATTCTGAGAAATGAGAGTAAGTCCATCAGAAAAAAAACAAAAAAGAAAGGTAGGATGAAAGTCAATGCTAAGACATTTAGGTTCTTGTTGTTCACCATAGAAACCACAGCAAAGCAGTAAAACTTAAAAACACCAGAGACATGTTTCCCCATCGGACTCTATTCTTCATAATCCAGCTTTCCGATTGTAAACCCATCCAAGCACTAGCAAGTGAGAACTTTCCGCCAATGCTAGAAAATAGGGATGTAACGATACACTCTACGCTCGATGTGATACGATTCGTGATACTATTTATTATTAACTTAACGATTCCTTTTATTATTTCTTGAGGGATGAAAATAAAAAAATAACATGTCCAATATCTTTCCAAATCATGGAAGCATTGCAGAGCATGAATTTTAATCACCAATTTTCTGGTTGATAGCTCAAATGCTACAAATACAAATCAGGCTTCGGTAGGGGTTAGTCAGTCTATCGATCCTATGCTAACCATCTTGGTGAATTGGAAGTAAAAGAGAGATGAAAAGAAGGACGGCCCAAACATTTAAGCCTAAAAAGAAATCTATAAAAAAAGAAAAACATTAATAAAAAGAATAGATGAGAAGCAGTGGTAAGAAAAAGAGGAGGACTAGATGTTCAAAATTAACTGGTTCAAAACTCCATCGCCGGCTAGAAGGACTGGTCTACATAGAAGGGGTCTTAGAAGATATAGGCACCAATGGAGAAAGCATGTGTGACAAGAAGACATGAGAGGCAATATAACACAATCCCCAGCAGTGAGGGGAATAATTAAAATAGAAAAAACAGCCTTGAGAGGTAGGTTAGTTTTAGAACGTCGACAGGTTTTGTGATACATGGTTAGGAAACGATTTGTATTTGAATGTAATTTGTGGAGAAAATAACACGCTGCTAAAATAAGATCCAGGCACATCTGGAAGAGTTGCAAAAAAGCAACTAAACCCCATACATCCATCAAGGAAATGAAATTATTCAGACATTAAGTGAATGATAAGTTATTGAGGAAATTTGTATCTAGTGGTTACACCTCACTTAGCAGTCCACCAGATGAGTAGGACGTTGTCAGGCCAGCTACGTTTACTACCATGAGAGATGGTTCATGGACAGCATGAAATGTAGTAAGAGAAACACAGGAAACATGAGGGCATCTGGGCTGCACGTTGGTCCAGCAATTCTCAAGAACACAAAAGCACAAGACAAGAAAACAACTGTGAACTGCTACAAACTATGTGGTTAGGACTTTATCTACCAGCAGCAACAACTTTTTAAAAAGACAACAATGATCAACAACAGCTGCTACTTCCTTTTCCTTTCATGTAGCTCTTACCTAACAGAGGGAGATTTGAATAGAGGGAAAAATGTACTAAAATATTATCTTCCAAGGAAAGTAGGAGAGTAGGAAAATAAGTCTGTCTAATAAGCCTTGCCTTTCTTATAACAATTACCTTAAAATTTAATTGGTAGATGGAACTTTTGTAATGAATGATTAATTATGCAGAGGGAAGCTAAAAAGAAAGTTTTAAATATCACTCGAACATAGTGAAAGTCCAGTAGAGAGAATGCATTGAACAAAAATTTGAACCTAAGTAAGATATGGTAAACAAAAGCAATGAAAAAATGAAAGAGAATTGTCATTTATATAAGTATTAGCATAACTATGTGTCGCTGTAACAAGGTAAAATTTTAGTTTATAGAATTTATAGCACTGCTGAGCTACAAATAGGAGTACAAAACACAGGACTTGGCCTATAAAATTGGTCTGATCATAAGTCATGCAGGGTTGGTCACTTGGGGGGGCAATCAGAGAAATTCTGGACTTTTGTGGAATAGTGTGTTCTATCCCACACATGGAAAAACCATTAAACTCTGTAAGTTGAACAAAAGCATCTTTCATATGCTGAACGAAATGAAGTTGAAGTGAGTTTCCAGTGATAGCGTTCAAGATCTGTTAATTGGTTTAAGATGCAGTGAGCTAGATTTTCCGTTACTTGAAGAATGAAGAGAAGATACTTGAAAAAAAATGATCCTAACAGTTTTTGGCATGGAATGTTGATCATGACTAAGCAGGACTGTGCGCTGGGGAAGCATTTCCTTTCATGTGGTCGGTCATGTGACCAGTTGTGAGTCAACAATACACAACTGGGGTATCTGACTGAACGTATGCTGAATGAAAAGACAAAGGTTGACCGGTCATTAAAACAGACGATTTGACCCCTCCTCCTCCTCTTTAACAATTCAACAACATGGAATACAGTTTGGAAAGGGCAGATGTGGAGATGAGAGAGGCTTAGTGGGTGGCTGCAAGCTCATTAGGTAGTCTGCTGAACTAGGCTAAACAAACATGGCAAAGGTAACAGCGGCAGTTAAATGCACAAGAAGGCATAATCAGTGCTTCATCCACGTCTGCATGGCATATGTTGAAACACTAGAACACTAGAGATGTATCTGCATATGTTGACAGAAGTTAAGGTTTAATGAATTGAAAACATACATTTTGATACACATACTGTAGCACTTGGGTGGTGCAGTGGTCTTTTATGCTAGCTTTGAATCTTGAATCAGTACTACAGCCAGTCAGAATGAATCATGTAAAAATAGTTTTTTACAAACACAAAAAGACATGTTTTTATTACTTTTTTAAATTAAAATCGATATATCATTTTTGATGATCAATGTGTTTGGAGCAGTGGTACCCTAGTGGGTAGAGCTAAGAGCTATCAAATGAAAGAGAGTTCTGACAGCTTTGCCATGCAACCACTGCTGGGCTCTTGAGGAAGGCCCTTAACTCTCTGCTCTGCTAGGGTTACCATACAAACATTTTGGTTTACAAATGACAAACCAAATTCGCTTGAAGGAAACATTTGGACAAATTTGTGAATCCAGTACATATGCAGCATTGCAGGGCAAAGAACGAAGTTATTTTAAAATGAAAATAAATTATTGTTGATTTTGTTTGTAAAAAGGTGTAAATGTTTTTTTGTTGTTTGTTTTTTTTTTTAATTTTGCAAATTCGGGCTAGGCAGTAACAACGTGCCCATGATCTGTACACTAAAATACACATTATCTGACATACTAGTGCTTTGTGACACCTCATCCCTTTAGATTGAATGGCATGATGCTAACTGTGTTAGTTTAGTAAGCATTTGAATTAACCTGATTTATGAGGCAAAGTCCTATTTAGTTTGTCAGCTACATAGGCAGTTACAAAGCAAGGCAGCTCGCTGGGTGTTGGAACAAACACCAGTGATGGAACATTCTGACAGTAGACTGTATAATAATGAATTGCTGTGTATCATACAGCACACATACTGAACTGAACTGTGATGTGTGTTTTTTATTATTGATTTTTACAGTAACGTCTGGTCTTTAATTTAAGATTTAGGGGAAAAATACCTGTATTTAAAAAAAAAGACTATATAGGCAATTGGAAATATAGGTAGTCCTCAGGTAATAGGTAACATTTTGGGAAGGGAGGTCTGGGAGGTCTGGCACAGATTAATTATGTTTATTTTATTTCCGATGGGTTTCACTTAAGAACATTTAACTTAAAAACAGAACCAATTAAATCCGCAAGTAAAGTCAAGGTTCCACTGTATGTAGGTATTCTATTATCCAGGTCAGTGTCATGACAAGGTAACACTGGGTGCAGGACAAATACTCAGGACAGGCTGCCAATCCATCAAAGGCCTCTGGCCACCCACTTGGCCTAGACACCCTACTGCATGTGAAGACTGTACATATTAAAAATTACCCCACATTTTTAGTTTTTATTGGGACTTTAACGTCAAGCTTTACAGTCTTGGTTATTTCATGACAGGAAATGGTTATTCATTACACCAGTTTCATCAATACGCAGGTTATATCAAACAGTTCTGGACAGTTTTGTATTCACCACACTTTGTTTTGTCACTTTAACATGATTTTGGACTGTGGGAGGAAACATAAACTCCTCACAGAAAGGACCCAAGCCGCCCCACCTGGGGATCGAACCCAGGCCCTTCTTGCTGTGAGGCGACAGTTCTCTAGTAAACAGGAACAAATTCTGCAGGAGGAAAGGACAGAATGAAGAACATCTGGAAAGAAGAAAGGAAGTCCTTATGGAAAACAAACACCAATCAAGACAGGAAGTAAAAAGCAAATCGAGAAACAAAGCAAAGCTACAAGAAAAGACATAACTAAAGTCATTAAGAACATTTGCTTTAGGAATTTCTTCCCTACTCAATTTACAAAAATACTCTATATAAGTGTTTAAACTACATTTATTATTAAGATAGTATGCTTTTTGATACATACCCTGTTCCTCTGTCGACAAAACGAGGTCCTTGGTAAAGGAACTCCAGTGACCATCAGACTTTCCTGATCAATATTAGTATCTAGTCTCAAAAAAGTGGGTCACCTCACAGCAAAAATGTGCTGGGTTTGATCCACAGGTCCGGGTCCTTTCTGTTTGGAGTTTGCTTGTTCACCCCGTGTCGATATGGGTTTACTCCGGGAGCTCTGGTTTCCTCCCACAGTCCAAAAACATGCAGCCAGATGAGCTGGAGATGCCGAATTGTCCTATAGGTACCCAGTCACTAGGATGAATAATCGAGTGCATTGTCCCAATAGTGCCAGTCTAAAGCCCGGATAAATAGTGAGGCTTGTGTGAAGCATCCAGCATCTAGTGGCTATGTGCTCAACCAAATACATTTTTGCTGATGGCATTAGAATGATTCAATAGCGGCGATGTTTGTTTGTTGATTAAGATTTTAATGTCATGTGTCACACTTTTTGATTACATTCATGTCACACGGTCATTACTCATTACACAAGTTGATATTAAGCACAGTCATAGACAATTTTGTATCTCTATTTTAACTCTCGTGCATGCTTTTAAACTGTGGGAGGAAACCAGAGGACAGGGGCGAACACGCAAACAGAAAGGGGATTGAACCCAGGACCTTTATGATGTGACGTGACAGGGCTACCCACTTAGCCATGCTGTCCCCAGAAAAACCGCATTACAAAGGAAGTTGACTGTGTAGAAGAGTAATGTGATTTGTTTTTTAAAAATAGAAAATAGACATTAAAAGAGTGTGAGAACTATTTGATGAGCCCTCGTGTATAAACTAAATCATATAAAAATGAAATATTTGATAAATGCAGTCATCCTGGAAAGAGACTGGAAAGTACCAGGATGTGCATTTGGCCTATAAATGTTCACTATATAGTTACTCTAAATCACCCACAGAAAAAAAATCCAAAGTCTGTTTTTCATTGTTTCCCCCAAATGAAGAAATATTCACATTGGCTCTTTGTCTTCCCATCTGAGTCTGAGCACAATACTTCTTTCAGGTGAGCCTAGGATGGATGGATAGCACATTTGTGCCGAAGCGAGAGGTTTTTAAGCTCCTAAGCTAAACAAACAGACTTTGAGCAGACCTGTCTCAGTGGTTTGAAGCATCTACATAAATCAAACCAGTGTTAGCACTGGCCGAGGTGAACCACACTGGTCCATAGAAAACAGTAGCGCTGACTGTCTGGCTGACCTCTGAATCAAGGGGAAGCTAAAAAATGTTGGAATATTAAAAATAAGCTTTTGTTTTTTAAATAGTATTCACAGTGTAGTCCAAGATACAATGGGTGAAATGACAATGGACACTTTAATTATTCTAGATAAAATGTTAACTACAAGCGCACTAACATGACATTAACACATTTACAAAAGAAATAAACTTGAGAAGATATTGGCCTAATAGGCTGGTTGGAATCTTATTAATCATATTTATTTACTTACTAAAGTCTGATGTATTTTAGGCAATGGCTAACATATTTATACAAAAAGGGTCTCTGATTCTAGTTCGCTGCG